>WAAE01006672.1:0-48174 GCA_013400495.1 Nicator chloris | reverse complement strand
ATCCCTCTCCTAGCTTTAGCACTGTTGTTTGAACACACCAGTTCTCACAGAGCTCCTTAATATACCACCTCTCAAACAGTAATTCATGCACAGTCTTATACTATCTCAGCATGAAATAACTGAAGTAGTAAGTAATGGTGGTGTGGTTTTTTTGTGAATTTGACGTGTTTTGGGAGGTTCAGGCTGGATATTAGGAGAAATTTCTCCCCTGAAAGAGTGGTTCAACATTGAAACAGGCTGCCTAGAGAAGTGGCGTAGTCACCACCTCTGGAAATGCTAAAAAATAAGTCAACATGGCATTCCATGATACGGTACAGAGGGTATGGTGGGACTTGGATGAAGGTTGGACTTGATTATCTTGGAGGTCTTTTCCAACCTTAGTGATTCTATGTTCCCCAAGATCAGTTTGAACAGTCTGCCTAAGCATGATCATACCTCCTCCACATGCCTTGTTGACTATAAGCTCTGTTGGGTCGGCACTAACTACACACAGCATTCCCACAAATTGTAAGTTGCTGAAAGCTCTCATTTTTCACTGGTCTTGAAGGTTGGAGGTTTTGTTTGTTTGTTTTAAAGTGGACTGTTAAGTGTGACTGGCAACACAACCTCCCAACACCACAAGGTAAGCCAGGGTCAGCTGCTGCTCAGCTGTTTGCAGAAATCACAATGCCAAGAGTGACTCTGGTTATGGTGAGAAGAGTGCTTCACCTGATGAATACACATGTAATGACACTGAAGATGCAGAGAGAAAACACATAAACAACATCTTTGAAACTGATAATGATACCAAGGAAGAGCTGGAGTAGGCATTAAAAGTAGATAATAGCATCATGTTATCACAAAATTACAAGACAAGCATTCTTGTCTGCTGGGACATTGCTTCTCAGTTTTTTGGCAATGGCTGCCTAGTTCTTCAGCAATTTCTGGGTAAGAAGAAAACCAGAACTTTGCTTACCAGTCCTCCCAGACTGCTGAATAGACAAAAGAGAAATAGTGATCAGAGGCAGCTGGCTCCACCTCAAAGATAGCTAAAAGGGAAATTGGGATGGGCAGAACAACATTCCAGTGGGAAAGTTTATTACCACTTTGAATTGAAAGAAAACAAATTGAAAAGATGCTGTACACCATCACTCTCTTCAACAAGCAATGTAATAAGAGGGGAAAATGAAGAAGACTGGTGCATTATGAGTTAAGAGACTTTTGGAACAGGGAAGGCAGGTCAGTGTCGCATCTAAAATTACACAAACACTTTTGGTGCGAGATAAGTGACTATATTCTGACAGCAAATACATGTGCCATCAGACACACTGTGTGGCCTACTTCTTGCTATCAGGCATCAAACATGTGTAACCCCAGTAGTGACAAAGGACAGGACAAGACTTGAAATGGGTACCCTAAACTGGAATGAGGTCACAGGTAAATACCTGTGCAGTTCCCCAATGGATGAATCTCCTGGAAATCACTGAACTGAAACTGATATTTCTGAAAGATACTCAATCAGTTTAAAACTATCGGTTCTGAACTATAATTGCCAGGAGTAATTCAAAATTTTTGCTGAAGAGGTAGTTGGATGAAGGGTTGTCAAAACAGACCATTCTTGTCTTAAGAAGGCAAAGTCCTCCCAATCATCCTTACCTCTGGCCACATGAACAGTATCAGAGGGAAAATACATCTCACATTGTAGAAATAAGCATAAATCCAGCCCAGATACTGTGCAGCCCTGTGCAAAAGCACAGAATTGGGAAGCACGTGTAATGTGTCTGAGAAACAAGGAAAGATTCAGCACTATCTCAACATCCAGAGGAGGTAAAACATGGAGAAAGTGGGGGAGGGGAAGACCAAAATCCCTCCTGTGATATGGTAAATCCTCAGATTACAAGAGATGGGGGCAGGGAAGAGTTTAGGCAGCAAGCTGACAGAACAGCCCTTCCACCTCCTCACTAGACTAATTCTCTATGAGGATATTCAGCTTCAGTTTACATTTGTTATCAGGTCAGCTTTCCATGCTACCTAAACTATAAAATACATGCAGGAGAGGTGGGCAAACTGAATGCATTCTAATTTATCACATAAAGTAGGGACAGCCTAATTCATGTTCTATTCCTACCCTCATTTACACAGGTAAGAAAGAGCAAAAGGGAGAGAAAACTCCTGGTGGGGGGTTGGTATGGGGCTGCGGTGGGAAAAACCTTTTTATTTTGCTAAAGGACCCCAGGGAAGGGCCCCTGAAGCAGAGGCCCTGCTTTTACAAATGCTTCCCTTTCCTTACACGGTTCCTTTAATACAAGTAAAAATTTCAAATTCCTCATTTGTTTAGCCTGAAATCCCTTGCACATTTCCCACAAACTACTTCCTTTTCTCTCTTTTTAGCTGGACTCCCTCTCTTTTTAATGAAGAGAAGTTCAGAGAGTTTTTCCCATGAATAGATGGCGGGCACCTGGGAGTTATGAATTTTAAAGTGATCATTTTCTTTCAGCCCCGCTGGACAATGGGGATCTCCTTTTGACTCACTTTCACAGCTTTGAGAGGCTCTCAGATCAGCCACATTCCAATCAGACTGGAGTCAGATCAGAGCCAGGCTGGACTGCATCAAGGTCTCTCACACAGAAAGACAAGGAGCAGATGGCCAACACTGAGCTCTCCTCCCCTTTTCAGAGTGCAATGGAAGGCAATGTGGGAAAGCGTTCCCCCAGCATTGCCTATTGATTTCTGAATAGGACCACCACATGCCACCAGCCTGTAGGTATGAACCTCTGTTAACAGATGGTGAGATCATTATGAGCAATTAATTCCTTTAATGTATCAGTGGGAACATGTTGGAAAGGGTGATGCAAGCACAGAGTGAATAGTGAACTTCTCATTCCTCAGGGAGAGCTACGGCTACATCACTGAGGGATGGGAACAGTCTTTCAAGACCCTGTGCATACTGAGAACCAGAGTTAGCCATTTGGTCCACAGACACAAGGCATGGTTTTTATTAACTAATCATCCCTCCCTCGTTGATGTGTGATTAACAACAGATTTCTTTCTAGGTCATTTTTGGAGAGACAAACAAATCAAAACAATGGGGAAAAAAAATCCCGAACTATCAACACGGCAGGAACACAGGGAATTTGGTCGTAAAGACGAGGAGGGAATATCGCTACCAAACTTTTTGTTACACAAAATTTGATTTAGACTGGCTATAAATTAAAAAGGAGACAGACTATTTTGAACACAGCTATGTGTACATAAATAAATGCGAAGAATTCATAATAAGTCTTAGCACTGAAAATAGAAGCGCACAAAATAAGCCCTTAGCAGGCTTGTCAGAAAGTAACTATGAAAGGAGCTTACAAGTAAGTTATAGATTATACGATTTGAATATAGATATCAATATTTAAATGCAGAGAAATCCACAGAAAATGCTGCACATTTACTGCTATTCATTGTGGTCTCAGTAAATTAAAATTCACTGTGCTAATAACAACTCTAAGAGTAGGACATTCCCACATCATCTGCTTTACATGCATTTATATGACAGGCTTTGTTGTGGTGGTTCTTTTTTTTTTTTCTCCTTCATTTTAGAGACAGAAGGAAAAACTGAAAGCACAATATAGATGGCTAGTTAGCTCTTGGTCTTAAAGATGACAGCAGAATGTGAACAGGAAATACAGGCAACTATTCACTTATTCATATTTAAATGACAGTTTTTGCTTGTAATTAAGACACTCAAGTCGTGTCTCTGTTCATGAAATTTACATAACTGTACAATAGCTTGCCTAAGTGAACAGCAAATGGTAGTTAACCTTGAAGTGTATTATCTTAATTGAATAAATCTGGCTATAGTTCAATAAATTTAAACAGAAATATATCTTTAAAATACTAAAATAATTTTTAAAAATGCATTTGCTTTTACATCTTAAGATGGCTTGCTGCTTTTCTTCTAGATTTTTATTTCTGCTGTAACATTGGTCCTTTAAAAAAAAGAGAAACCATTGCAGAGCAACAAAGACATTGATACATGTTTCCTGTTTTCTCCTTATTGTTCGCGGTTTGAGTCGGTGTCACATTCTGGAAAGCCTTGATAAGAATATCAGAATATTGAATCAAAATGTATAACTTGCCTGTTTGAGATAGTCCCTTACCTACTTTCCCTGTCCCTATTGGACTTGTGTTCTTCCCCTCCCCCACCACGTACCAGCTGAGTATCCCATCACACAGGGAGAAACCTAGGTGGGAGAATATAGATTTTTGCATAGGTTAAATAGGAAAGCCACATTCCACCACTCTCCCATTTAAATCAGATTTACATGGGGTGTAAATCCCCTCAGAATAGAGCCATTCACAAAGAGTTCAGAATGATCCCCTCACAACACTGATTATATTAAATCAATAGCAATCATGTTTCCTGGATTATGTAGTTACAGCGAAAGAAACTGTGCCGCGTATTTATATTTGTGTGAAATAAGTTAATGAGAAGCCACCTGTGCCCTGTATCAGTTTACAAGAAAAAGCAGAGGAACACAGGTGTTTCAGCGATATTGCTGTGTATTTTTACGTGAATTTGCAAACACTAAAAATGAACATATTGTTACCAAATTCAGTGACACGCACATTTGGAGGGACAATATTTTGGATTTTGTTTTGGCTGTCTTTGTCTTAAAGAATTACAAAAGGCTGGTATCTTGGCCATCAGCAAGAGCTATAAATTGGGTTTTTCTCACTCCCACAGTGTTCACCATTGTACCTTATGCAACACTGACTGTACATGCCCAGTTCTTACCCACATTGCTGGTGAGAAGCATTCACACTGTGAATTACCATTTTCCCAGCATCTAGTGCTACTTAAAAGACAGCACAATAATACACTAGAAATGCCTTTGTCTGTTAAAACATTATTCTTCATCACTACATGAAAAGCAAATTGTCTTTGTATAGAGGAACAGTGGCACACAGTAGCGTTGGGAGGCAGGAGGAGGAATTTGTATCAGTAGCTGACCACTTCATAGATACACAAGCCAGAATCTTCCTCAGTAAGCAGGCACGCTGATTTTTTAAATAAAATTTTGGCTGCACCTTTTTATGTCATTAGTTGTGCTAGAATGGCTCCAAGAGGATCATTTGGTTTTGCCCTTAAGAAGAACATCCAAGGTTTTGGTTTTTTGCTTGAGGTTTGGAGGGGAAGAGAGCGCATTAACAAGAAGTGCTTAATCTCTTGACTTGACGCACCACAACTAAAATGAAAGCAAATCAGAAAACCTCATCCTTTTATTGGGATCAATTCAGGAAGACAACAACCAAATGATGAATCATGAAAATTCAAGACCAGCACTCATTTTTGCAACACAGTTGAACAACTGTACTCAAAACTGATGTGTTCTAAAAAGGTTTTTGCAAATTGGTTTTGAAATTAGGCAAGTAACAGGACAAATATCTTTCAAAGACTATTCTCAATTTCCCTATATTTTCTTTTGCCTTCAAATAGAAAAGTAAAAATCAGTATGCACAAAAGGATTTTGTTACAAAAGTCTTACAGCAAATACTTAAAGGGCTAGAGAGGGATGCAGTGTATTACAATGGTTCCAGATGTGATGGATTGCAAGAGGAAAAAGAAACCCAGCCAGCAATTCAAAAATTACTCATTCTAAGACAGGAATCTACTGACTTCCTTTCTCTCCAAAAATGCAGGTAATAAAATCTGCTCATTTTGCTCCTGACAAAGATTATAATTGTAGTTTGCAACCAAGACAGCTGAAATCATTAGTCCTCCCTTAGTGAACTGAAGTGCCTCAGCCTGTCTTGGCACAGTCACATGTATTTAGTCTAGATAAATCATACTTTAGAGGCTTGTGAAATCCAGCTATTTGAGAATACTCCTAGCAATTCTACACACTCACTGGACAGGTTGGCCAGCACAAGGAGAACTGTACTTCATAACCTTTGAGCAGAGGCCGAGTAGGAGAACTCCACTGGACATCTGCCCACAGAACCTGCATTTCTTTGCCTTCAAAGATAGATTTGTATCTGACTTCTCAGGTTTAAGAGGTTTTTTTCAAAAGGTTGGTGGCTTACTGTTCAGTACTTATCTATATGGACAGCTGTCCAAAATTTACACATTGTCTAGGAGCTCCCCATAAAGTCACAATACCACCTGCTGAACTTCAAGCTGCTCCTTAGGTTGTTGCCCATGCATTTCTCATACTAATAATTTATGAATATTTTATTAATTTTTAGGGTAGCAAAAAATTATATCCTAGACCACTTAAAAATAAATATTTAACTTACATTTAAAATTTCCAAAGTGTTTTTATTACCTTCCTTAATAAACAGTTTCTCTTCTCTCTTTACTAATAGGTAGGTTCTTTTTAATTATCATGTCTGTAACAGCATTTTTCCATTACCTGGGCACAGACATGACATAAAATTAGAAATATGAATTACTTTCAATTAAGGAAAGTGAATCAGTTTGAATTCTAAAAGCAGAGAACATTCTGGCAGTGGCAGTTGTGCAGATGGGGAGGCACTTCAGCAAGCTCCGGGATGTCTGAGCACTTTATTCTGGAGACAAACCACTTCTATTGCCACGCGCTAACCCTGGTCAAGGCACAGTGTGGTATTCACAGAACCAAAAAACTGACACAGGACAACTTACCAATATGCCTCCTCACAACTTCACTCCTTTTAGAAGTGCTGGACCTTTTTGGCACAACAGAGAAGACGTAAATTGAGTTTTATTGCAAGCACACCAGTCCCAGTCTGCTGTTTGATTAGAGTAATTGACTTTGGTCAGATTACACACAGGTCCTTCCAGGAGAAAGCTGCATTACCACTTTCACCAATAATTTCAAATGGAAAATAAGTAGGACAGTGAAGTCATGCTTCAAATTCATATTACTTGCTTTTTTTTAAAATAAGCTTGCAAGATTGGATAGCTACTTCAACTTAAACAGTCACATATAAATCAAGTCGTAGCAGCATTCAGCACCAAAACCTTCGGCAACAGAATGATCTGTTGCTTGCATACCACACACATTAAGTACTTGCAAGTGCTCTAAGTTTTTGTTCAGTTTTAGCAGCATATAAAAACCTTGTCTATAGCCACTATCATCAGGCAGTTCTCAGCAGTTCAATTTGATTGGAACCAATCTGTAGAAGATGAGGAAGCAAAGAAATAGTGGGTATGAGCAAAAAAATCAAATTCCTCAAGCTCTGAACGCATTGCAGCTTAATCTCTTCTCCAGAACCAGTTGAAACACACCAATCATAAACTGTAGGAAAGATGAAACTACCATCTGGAACATCTAGTGTTCAGGAGTGTTTGCACAGGTATACGTGTAAGAGCAAAAACTCCAAATGCGTAAATTCTCCATAAAACACAAGTGAAATGCCAGGTGATGCATATCTAAGTGAGATTAAGTTGTGGGGCTTCTGGGGAGAAGGTTGGTAGGTTGGTTTGTTGGTTTGGGGATTGTTTTGGTTTTTTGTTTGTTTTTAATTCTGAAAGTTTCTTGGTCAGGACACTGACAAACCTGACCTCTAAAAATTAGCTTCTATTGCCAACACTAATATTTGTGTACACAGACCTGGTTGAGTTGCCTACTTAAAAGTCCAGAATGCTTCCACACAAGAATGCAGGTACTTTGGAAGCTTCCTTTTATGTCTCACTATGTTCCAAGTATATGAAACATTATGTTTGCTGGATTCAGAATCTCTTTGTCCCATAAGACAAGACCCAAGGTTTACAGGGCTTCAGGACTTCATCACTGACCTGTTTTATCTGAGAGGTAAACTTCCAATCTTTCTATCATTAAGGTGGATTCACAGCCTGGTTAGCAACCCATTTTATAAAACCAGTTTAGTCACTTCCTTCAGTGCATGTATTTGACCAGTAAGCATATTTTTAGGTCAAGGGTGCTGATAGCTATCCTCAATCACAGCATTTTTTTAACCATACAGTAGTCATTTAACTGCCTATTCCCATCTCCCAGAAAGCATCCCTGCAAAGCAGCTGGAGTTCTCATGCAGCTGGAATATCTCCTTCAACAGAAAAATAACAGCTTCCAGGTAGAGAGAAAGAACAGGAAACCAAAAGCCAAATCATAGCATGCTGCAACCTGCCACCATGGTCTCATCAAACAGAGTAGCATTAACAATTCCAAAGCTTTTTTCCTTTCCAAGCCTGGGTGGCAAATAGCATGCAAACTTTGTCTTATCTTTCTCACAGTAGCAGTACCCTACAAGCAGCACACCTGAGCATGTTTTCTTCACTGCTCACTTTCAGAACACCTAAAGACGTTCATTTCATTTTTATCATGGGGTGCTGCTCATATATTTATTCGCTGTGGGGCTATTACTCTCCAGTCTCTTTGATACTGCCTCTATGTGCATTTGTGTTTGAAGATACCAAACCTTTGAAAAAATGTATTGGAAGGCTACCCTGTTGACTAGAATTCAAAAACATACAAGCCTTTTTCTCAAAGAGATCCATTAAGGCTCCTGTTAGACCCAACGAGAGCATTAGCAATGAAAATACATTTGAAGTTTAAGCTGACTTCAGGGACCTTAAAAAACCCCAATACAGAAAGCACGTTTCTGCATGTCTATAGTCCACAGTTGCCATTCTGACACTGCCTCATGTTAGAAACACAGATAGCTACAAAACCAGCTATACCACGTTGGCAAAGTGCCCCGTGAGCTCAGTGCCCAGGTTTCATCACAGCATTATCTGTCATCCTCTGAAAGGCAATAAAAGTTTAGAGATGCTTAGTAGCATCTTCCCTGACTTGCATGAAAAGATGCCAAGCAAATACTGATGATAAAAGGTATACTCTTACAGAAGTTAAATCATAGCAGAAACTTTAAGGCTCTAATTACCTGAGCCTATTGCAACTTTTGTTGTTTGGTAAGTCATGGACAAATCATAGCATCACTTAAACCAGTAGACATTTTAATAGCAACTTCAGAGTTCAAAATTCCCTTAACGTGTAGCTGGTTTAATTTTAAAGAAAGCTGCAGAATATGATTCCCCAAAGACTGCAGGGCATTTAGAGTCACAGGTGTATACAAGTTCTGGGAACAGACACTTATGGACAGTAGTTTCATGCATCAAACTCAATACAGGCGCAGTACAAAAGGTATAAACCGTGTTATTGTGTGAGGATTAACCCAATAGCTTTGATATTAATAGGAGTTTAACCCTCCCAGAGAACAACAGGTTTGATAAAAGCAGCCTTCATCAGAGCTCTTCAATAACATTGGTCATCTGGCAACTGTTCAGTTCCATCCAATTCTACTTCAGCAAAGGTACGGACGGTCGAAATAAAAATTTTTAAAAAAGGATATTTTGTCTGCCCTCTTCAGATTGCCAACACTCATGCAACATTGTTTGCAATTATAGCAAAGGAAAACATTGCAGAGGAACACCTCTCTGCCGAAGCCTATTACAAATCACCATAGTTTCAGCCAGCCTGCACTGAATCAGTCTGTCAAGAACCCCACAAGACAATTTTGCTTTGTCACATGGATAAGGTTCAAAGTCAGGAAGCAAGAGAGTTCACTCCTGAGTTGAGAGGCATGTGAATGTAAGCTGCTGACACAACAGGCAGCAGAGAGTAAGAATTTCAGCTTGTGGATGAAGATTCAAGACTATTGTCTCGATTTTCTTCCCACTCCCTCCTATAGTATCCAAACATCCACACCCCTCTGTAGTAATATTTGTTGTCCTTCCAAAATCTGAATTCAGTGCAGACAGTCAAAAGAAAGACTTGTCATATAGTCTGTAAGGGTCAAAAAATTCTCTACCTCTGAAATGAAATTTTCCAACTGTAAGTGTCAGATAGCAAAGGATTCTTTATCTTCATTGGCCACACAAGTGCTTCTGCACATCTGAATTTGTCTAGTGTCAGCTGTTAGCTACTTGCTTGTTATGTTTCACACCATTATTCCATAATCCATTTAATCTGTCATAGCTCAGTGTTGCTGATTAAAGAGGCCCATCCCATATTTCTCCTCCATATTTTGGCCATTCATTCCCACTATCTCCATTGCATCAGTATTAACCAAATAACTGAGTAAGCTGAAAGCCAAATAATTGTTTGGTTTATGCAGGTTAGGAAACCCATCTGGCAACAAACTACCTCAGTTTCACCCAGGAAGCACAAAAACCAGAGCTGGCACAAGGGAGAGGCAGAAATGAGCAAATAGATGACAGTGGGAATGCCCTTTTTAGCAGACACATTGAATTATGCCAGATAAAACAGATCAAGGAACTGCAGTACTAATCTGTGAAATTAATCAGTGCAACACCTCAGTTTGGGAAGGATGTAGAGAATTCTCTGTTAATAGAACACTAAATCCGGACGAGGTGTCCTAAACCATGTGTTTCGCTTCTTCAAAAGACGCTGAGAAAACACCTGGGTAAAACACTCCAGTATGTTACAATGCAGTGATAGCATTCTAATGATGTCTTCTGGCTTTTGAACCTATGCAACTTATGTGAGAACGGTATTACCCTTTTTCAAATACACTGGTATATTAGAAATTTATCAACCCCCTAACAAACTATTTACATTTCTTAAGAAAGAATTTGCACCTCTTATCCATTAGTTTAATCCGTGCTATGAATACCTTAAGAACAGTTACTTGCCTTCTGCATTAATTGGCAGACAATCGTCTTCCTTCCTTAGTAAGGGGGGGGAAGGGGGAGGGAAAAAAGAGGGTATTTACAATAATAGCCTTGATGTTTCATTTCTCATGGATACAAAATCCTAAATGAAGCCACAACTCCATTTTATCCCAACTTTAGCACAGGATGAACTTTTCCTTAAGCCAAAAGACTCTTAATACATGATGTACGGGGTCTGCATAAAAATAGATAAGGTTTTCACATTTCTGCACCCAGTTTGATGGTAAAAGTAGGTGTGAGGGTTGCTTTATTTAAAAAGCACAGACCTTCAGTCAAAAATGGTACTTAAATGTCTTTGTAAACTCAAGTGGTATTTATACGGAACTTCTCACTTCTTTCTGTACTGAGTTTTACTAAGATTCTTAAATATATTATAATGAAAAGCTGATTAAATTGACAGGATTTACTGACATCTTGCCACTGAGGAGGGGGAAAAAAAAGGGAATAAAAAAAAATCAAGACTAAAGAAGAATGTTCTACAGGTTTTCACTGCCTCCTGCTGGCCTCGAGGCCAATGTTTTCACAGGCATATGGTGCCAGGGTACGTGCCATTATTTTGCTCAGGTTGTCACCAAGACAGATTCTCACAATCAAGCCCTGAGTGAAAGGGTCACGCAGTGGCTTCCAGCTCCCAGGCTCAGCACTGGGCAATAAGCACCAAGGTGCAGTGCTCTTGATCTCACCTCCCAAGCACATGGCTGGGTGATCAAACAGGCCTTTGATCCAGCTGCTTTTGGCACGTCAAGTTTGAAAACAGGATAAAGGCTCAAGCGCTACTCCCCCAGCTCAAGACCCATTATCTAGAGGGCTTTCAGAGCTCCTGCTCTGCTCTGATGCAGCCTCACAGCCTGACATCCCTTGGCAGCCACGGCCCCTCTCTCAACACGGGGCTCGATGTGCCACCGAGGCGCTGGCACAGCGGTGACGTAACAAGCAGCCTGTTCTGGGCCGGTCCAGTCAGCCCAAGTACAGCATGGTACTGATGCCTGCAAAGAACAAACTGTCCCTGCTGAATCGAGCTCAGAAATTCGCTCGACTCTGTGCACTATCCTGTGGTAACATACAGCAAAAATTGGGGGAAAGAAAGTTTTTATCGCTCTCTCTTACACACACAGCCTTCAACAGGTATCCCACAGGCACTGTTGCTGCACAAGAAGATTCAGGTTCCTAAATTCCAAAGAATTCACAGCCAGTGTTTAGCACACACCATCACAAGTATTGGCTCTTAATGCTTCATTTCCAAGCTCTTAAATGTTAAATTCTGCTATAAATCATCCCCTCTGGCAAACTTCAAACATCAATAGACTCCTCAAAAGCATCTGGTTAAGTTGTGGGTAGACCATAAAGGTTTATTTAAACCACAAAGGCCCATAGGAAAAGTAGAATTGAAAATAAATAAATAAAACCCAACCAACCAAAGCCTTAAAATAATTGGCTTTGCCACCTGCATGTAAATCCTAAGGCATTCAGCAGGAATACCCAGTACTTCTTCACAAAACATATTCAGGATTGCAGTTCCAGTTTGAAAGTTCATGATGCCAAGGCCATTTGACAGCTGTGCTTGAGTTATTCAGCTCGTTATCAGTTTGTTGCTCAAAACACTCCCGCTCTTAGAGAACCTGACTGCAAGAAGATATCACCTGGTCTATTACACATCCTAAGAAACATGTAGGGTGCCTCATGAGGAAACCTGAAAAAAACAGAGTTGCTTCCTCACTGTGCAGCTTCCCTCTTGAATTCAGCCCTCCAGACAACAATTTTCCCTTTCACACTTCCAAACATCTTCCAGGTTCTCCAAGAAATGCCAAGCTCAATCTTTGAATTTCTGAAAAGTATTAAGATCAAGGCAGATATGGTATTTCCTTTCCCGATTTTGTGAAGTAAAATACAGAACCTTGAGGATTTTAGTATTGCTAACAAAAAGCAAAACTCCTGCCTTTTACAGCCACAAAGTTGTACCACCCCTCTTTCCATGATGGTCAACCTGGACTTTTGTGAACAGTATCACAGCCAGAAGACCATTGGACCATTTCTCTTATTTTCTTTTCCAGGTCCTGCTTTCTCAAGCTGTAATACCACCAAGAACCACCCTATTTCTAGTGCGGGCATTATGGGGTTTTTTGTGGGTTTTTTTAAAACGAAGGATCAAGGCCTAGAGGAATGCCAACAGTTTTGCTGAAGCAGTTGTTACTGTAAGTACAACTTGCAGTATGTTGACTTCATTCTAAGACCATTCGAGAATTAGAGTGAAATATGAAACAAAACGTTACATTCTCACCTGAGGGTGAGATGGGATGTAAATATTTTATATATAAGGATATAGATGCATGATTTAATATGCAAGTCTGTACATTACACAATAAGGTCTAGGGGTCTAAGCATTCTTCAGTTAGGAAAGTGTAAGATCCCATTTAACACGCCTCCCTGACACCACAGTCATTAATTACTCCAAAACATGGGAATACAACACATTGCTTTAGACCAGGACAGTAGACTGAAGATACACAAAACCAACACAACAAAACATACTTAAGTCCTGCAGTGGTCACACGTTATTATATCCACACAGAAAAAGGAGCTTCAAAAGCTGCTCTTGGCAAAACCAACTTTGCTGCCTGCATTTGCAGGGCTTCTCATGTTTGTTGATGTTTGATTGTTTCTAAGCTCCAATGTCCCAAATAGATGATTTGTTTTCAAACCACTGAGATGAGTTAAATTCTGCTGTACTTATGTTCCCTCCGTCCTCCCTACATCTGAGAAAAATCAATGCAGTCCTTTAAATTTGGGCTTTTTTTCATTTCTAATTAATCATAAGTTAAATGTTACTATTTACAAAAGATCAAGCAAATCTCGAAGTCGTGTTTGAGACCATAGCAAGTGCTTGTTCTTTCCCAGAGCATCCCAGCAAACAGGGCTTATGAGGTACTCCTGCTAGTTTTAAGTGTACAGAGGCTTCTCAATATTAATATCTCACTTTTTCTTAAACATTTAGGAAAGCAAAAATCTTTACGTTTTACGCAAAATGCAGAAACTTCACCTCAAAAGATAATTCAATCAGACTTGCTACTACACAATCTATTTGCAGTATCTCTGTAACTATGCAGCTGCAAGCATATGAGCCCGTACCAACACAAAGGCAAAGATTGGGAAACTAAAAATGGAAGTCTGCTCTGAAATAAAGGGTTATATATACAGGATTTTTTTTTTTCCATTTTGATTCTGAGTTTTGTCCAAAAGAGAAGGATCATTCCCTTATTTATCACAATCTTGCAGGAACAATATCCCCTGTGGCATGTGGGTATATTCTTCAAGCACAAAGAGGAAAGGGTCCAGAGAATTTCATTCATCTCGGTATCTTTAGCTGTCCAAAAGTCAGCATCTAATCTGAACTAGACATCTAGGCTGCCTCAACAGAGAGAAAAGCATCTCCAGACAGTGATTCATCTCCCCATAAAACTATTTCAGCTGTGGTGGGGGGAACAACCTGAAGAGGTACCTGGAGAGCACGATCCCTCTTCCCTGACCAGGAAGGGGCCATCCTGATGAACATTCCCAAACATTTAAAGAGCACCATGGAATTGCCACTTGTCCACATGCCTCTATGCCACAACACAAGGTGTTTACATCTTAGCAAGATTAAAACTAGGTAGCTGGGGGGCTGACATCACCCCATCACAACAAACCAGCATGCACAGGCACTATAAAGCCACCCTAAGAGCTCATGCTATCAGACCACATGGGATTCTAGCCATAGGTGGATTGTTGCTTCTTTGTAAGATAGCTTAGGACTGTTTGTCTAGACCACAGTCATCACTTCAATTTCTGACACAGAGGTTACAAAACCTTGTTCACAGAGCATTGTAAAGCAGCAGAGTTCTCTGGTTGCTTGGTTATTTGGCTTTCCAGCTGCAGGGGAGCATGAACACCACGGATTGCTGTTGGCTAATGAACAAGCCTCTCACCAGTCTTTAGAAGCATTAAGAACCTGCAGCTGCTGGTACAGCTCTCTCCATTGTCCTCCAGCCATCCAGCTGCAGAGGCCTCCTGTTTAGGGTGCTCTCTTCTGGCAGGTTCCTTTCCCATACCACATTCAGTAACCTATGGCCTGAACCGATAGTTTTTCCTCCATTGAGCTTATTCCATGTAAAGATCAGGATTTCTATTTCCTATCACAAAGAGCAATCAAGCAAAGAATTTGACATCCTGATCCATTTAGCAAAAGATACATTATCCCCAAATATCGTCTTCCTGTCCTGAAGCCTTATTACTAAAAATGCTGCTATGATCTGCAATTAGCAAATGCCTGTATCTGCTGAGGAACTGCTTACACAAACTGTCCCAAACACAGACAGCAAACAGGAGTGCTCCTAAGGACATTTAAATAAAACCACGACTGTTGGCTAAAATTGGCCTCTCAGAAGGCAAGCAACGAAATATAAACCACAGGTCACAGCTCAAAACTGGCATCGCTCAATAGCACCTGGAAGGCACTGCCAAACTGAAGCTTTCATTTTCACCTACAGAAGCATGCAGATTTCACAGCATGGAATTAGTCTTTTACAACAGCATTTGACAGTTGCTTGATAGTCCAGCCCCTTAAATGCCAAGAATCTCCACCAGCTAGGCAGAATCGATGCAACAAGGATACTGACATCCCCCAAGGAGGATGAGATGGGGGCTTTCAGATGCACCTGAGATGAAAAATGGGGCTTTCAGCAGCTTGCAAAGTTGCTATTGCTAAAAATTTTGTCTTTCAGCAATACGCAGGTGACATGTTCCACAAGTACAGTTCTCAAATTAAACAAAAATATGAAAACAGAAACAAAACCCCAATTTTTTAAAGATTTACATCAGGTTTCCCCAGTGTCCTTGACAATCAAAGGCAGAAGTCAGATGCACCATTTGAACAGCAAGCTCAGTACAGGCTTCAAAGCTCAGAAAGCCAGAAGTTGCCCAACTGGAAGTTAAATTTGATTTATTCAGCAGCATTGGACTGGGAGGGGCACAGCAGCTTCTCTGTATTTCACAATGGAAATCCTTCTTTATTCACTGTGCTTAATTATATACTGACACTAGAAAATTACATTATGAGGGCAGTAACTTCTCTAAATAATTGTCACTCAAAGACATTCTGTAATGCTTTGTGATGTCTCCCAAAGCAGGCTATTTGAAGACTGTAGACAGTTTTATGCCAGAACAATTGGTTCATATAAGATTGAGGCATTTGTTTTCTCCAGCTTCACATTATAAAAGCAGCTGCAACACCTGTTGGCCTAAGACACCTCATATGTGTTTCATTTATCTATTGGATCAGCCACTGGAAACCTGGCCCCAACACTAAAATTGAGATTATGAAAACTGGCCAGACTTAAGAGCATTTGCCTTTGGCTTGATTGGAGTTCACAGAATGTTTGTCTAAGAAACCAGACAAAAGTTGAGGTTTAGATCTCAAGAGCTTGGGTCTGATCTTGCAGTTTAAGCATTGAACAGAACTAATACAGAGTCACTAGACTGCTTGGAACACTGGGGACTGGCCTTCAAGAGCCAGACGATGTTCATGATTCACCAGTCAGACAGGAGACAAGCAGGAGGTTGGGTGGGTTCATCTGGGAAAACATGGGTTTGAGGAATGGACACAGCCTGCCACTGAGGGCTCAAAGACTATTAGTAATACAGCAATTAAATGAATTAACAAAGATGTTTCAAGACTTACATGCTAGAGAAACTCCGATCTAGTCAAATTTTCAAGGTTATCCATCACTGGATATTCTGATCTCTATTCTGAATAGAGGAATGAATGCAGAGCAAAGACCCTGAAATATCACCTGTGTGTTTGAATACTCAGATTTTTTCCAAGAATATCCTTAATATTGGAAAGCATCAGGCAAGAATTTAAAGAGTAGAAGAGTCAATCACCCTCAGCCTTTCAAATCAACTAGAGACTTTCCATCGAATTACATCTAATAAGCCTTAGGATGCCTAGTTCTAGTTAGTCACTCACTTGAATGTTTCTGTGGTAGCGTGCAGTAGATTTTCTGACATGCACTATTATATATAGCAACTACTCTGTCAAGGCTGCCTTGAAACGTGTTTCAAAAGGAAAGGAGAAGTAAAAACTCTGCACTTATTCTTGCTTGTAATACTATCCTTCTGAGATGCTGCCATTCCAGATTTGAAGGTGAAAAAAGAATGCATCTGAAAGGTATTGTGGAAAAACAAAAGCACAGCCATTTAAAAGCAAATAAAGACACAGTTACCTGTCTTTACTAGTGCTCATAATTCAGATTTACACACTATATAGGTGAACACTGCTAGCCTCACTCACAGAGACAAGAGGATTTGTGTGTACACATACATTCTTTCAGTAAGCCTCAACTTCTTTTAGAGTAAGATTCCCAGACCCTAATAATCACCCCAATTTCTTTTTACATGGTGCATATAATGTTCTTGCTCAAGTTGATATTCTCATCTTTCCCTCATGAAATTATCCTTGAAATAAAACCTCTTTATCCCATGCTTTACATCACAATTCTCCTTGGTCCCCATGACACACAGTGATTCTCCGGCAATACTCTGGGCATGGTGTGATAATATATTGGCACAGGCCCTTGAAAGAAAAACCAGAGCAGAGTAAGCATACTTTCTGTTTACTTGCATGGGAAGATTAGCTCAGCACTAGATCTTCTGGCTGTGGTGACTAATTGCAGTTTGCTCATCTGTGCAGATTTGCTAAGGAAGTTCCTGGTAGGCACTGTACATTGGAACTGCTTAACACCAGACAGGAACTGAGATTATTCCAATGTGCTGTTTGATCCCATACGACCCCACACAGACCAAACTCCTCGGGACTTCAAATGAAAGTTTACCTCAATTGCACGTTTCTGGCCAGCGCTTGTCCTCAAGCACAATTGTAAAACATGGTAGAAGTGAAGCTGCAAAAGACACAGGCTAAAGATGAAGCCAATTCTATCAACCTTTATTTGGTAACTTTTTTCTTTTTTTTTTTTTGCAGATGATAAAAGTGTTTCCACATATATGAGAGAGAAAGAATAATCAAATCTGCAGACTAAAATATTTTACATGCCCACACCTTTTTGCAGATAACTTACTGATACTCATTTCAGCCATTGCTCTCTTTGTGTAATATTCCCTGGTTTAATTACTGACAATAGAAAACTTCTGATTACCCTGCATTAGGGGAATCACAGCAAAATGCAGCTGCTTTATGGTCAGTTTTCCATTTCTATCCTCTCTCTGAGCATCTGTGCACAATGTTAGTGATTATGAGTTGTACCATTCCCCAGCAGGGGAAACAGTGCCAGAAATTTTGCTGTGTGTTTTGCTTGGCAAAAAATAGAAATCCCTCTGGAAAAAGAAAAGGGAATGAAAGCAGGAAAAAAAAGCAGGTACCCGAGTCTGTTGCATTTTTTTTTCAGTTCTGTTCAGAACAAGTTTCCAAGTGCAAGCAGGTGAAAACAAGCCCTGCACAGTTCCAACATCATGACAGAACAATACGAGGATTTAAGTGTGGCCATACACTGTGATATGGCCTGACTCTTACAAGCTGACAGACATTTCTGGTTAATTTTATTCTTTTTCCCAATCTTCAAAATAATTGAACATTGGAGTAGAAATCAAAGAACATATGTTTTTCCATCAGACTTACAGTTTTGAAAAGATCTGAGGATTCATTTTGAATTTCTATCACAGAACTTCAAACAAAGAAATATTTTTGGACCATAGTGCCTAGCAATGAAACTACCTAGCGACCGATAATGGAAAAAATATCTTCTTTTTTTTTTAAATCAGAGTAAGGCAGTTATCATGTAACAGCTACTTATGCTACCTTTTATAATAATTGGAAAGATATTTCTGTAAAAACAGCATAGATTTTTTTCCCTGTTTTAGTAGATTTTGAGAAGATTTTGGGGAAAGCAAATTTTCAGTGACACTATCTGATCATTTATGAATTTACAAGTACCCTCTAATGTCTCCCTAAAGCCAATGACCCTTCTTCAATTTAAAAATGTAATAAGAACCCTATGGTGACAGGTGTAGCATACAGCAACAGACCCAAGTCTTCCTTTCCTCATATAAAAGAATTTTCAACAGAAGTTAAAGCTCCCTGTGTAGAGTGCTCTGATCAAATACCTTGCCAATGAACATTCTTCTCCCAGCCAGCAGCAATTTTAGATTTCCTTGTAGCGTATTATCTTTCTGCAAGATTCTGGTATGCTTGTTTTTATGCTTCCATTCAAACACACGGCAGCAATGGGACAGCAGGTTTCAAACCTGCACACCCTGACATCCGAGGAGTGCGCCCTCACAGGATCAGTGCAGTAAAAAAAAAAAAAAAAAAAATCGAACTGCTAAAAGTTCTGCTCAATGGAATCCACCTCTGGTGCTGCAGAAGGACAGTAAAGTCACCAGGGAGTGCCAGGTCAGCATGGCCTGGCAGCAAACCCCGTGGGTAGGAGGGTGCATAGTGAACCATGGTGCCCTGATTTGTAGCTGGATTTAAAGCATTCGCACAGGTTCAGTAAAGGGCAACTGAAATGACAGCATAAAGACACAATTGACTTCTGGCCTCCCCACAGGAAAAGCCTGGCCAGCCTCAAGGATAAGAGGACTTGGTGTTTAGTCTTTTTAATTAGCTGTTTTTCCTCAGTACCCTTTTAATTATTTTTACACAGTACCCGCTAGGGAGGCTGCATGGAATTCATTTTTCTTTAGGGAAGAGAGATCTTGGGGCCCCTGGCAGCATCCTTCTAGTTTGCTCTCTCTGAGACTGGTCTCTTTACCAGTAGAATCAGCAGGACCATGGGAGTTAATAAGCAGCTGGCCAGATGGTGCCTGTCCAAAGGTGTTGGCTTTGTAGACAACTGGAACTTCTCTTTGGGAATAAAATCAGTGATACAGGAGAGCCAGCCTGCATTTCAATCAAGTACGAGCAGGCAGACTATTAGTGGAGATAATTACCTTGCCTTTTTTTTTCCCTCCTCCTTCCCCCTCCTCCTCCCTTCCCCAAAACCAGTAGATAAAGACCTGGAGAGTGAGAAACAAAGGATTCCCAGGTTTAAAAAGAACAGTCTTCCAAAAACCATAAGCAGAAAGCTTATTCAGATGCAGAATTCGACAATTACACCCCCACTGCTGAGTTAATACCTATGAAATAAAGAAATGGAATGCAACAATAAAAGCTTTTGATACCAATAACTTAAAAACAAGTTAAAGACAGACTCTACTGGTTTTTGCTAAACAAGCCACTCTTGTTGCCTTGTGACCATTATCACAAGGTACTTCAAGTGCTGATGATGCAGCCCTGCCCATGCACCAACTATGCTACTCCTGTCTCAACTAACATCACGTTCACATTCCAATATGGAAAATGTTTCAGTGCAGCTCAGGCCTGAAGGAAGAATCTGCCGACATATCAAAATGCACAAAGCCACTGAGTTTAATTGCACATCAGGAAAACATCTACACAGTTACAAAAGAGCTTTTCTGCCAGAGTATTCAGTAAATAGCATGAGACGCTTGATTTTTTTCTCCTCAGAGAAATATGAGAGTTAAGATAGTAAACAGGAGTCTGAGGTTGTTTTCCTTTTATACCACACACACAGCATTACCACAAACTAGTCACTTCGTCTGTAGCCTCTGCTTTACCTCTCTGAAAGGCAGAACACAGGTTTTCTTACTGTGGTGCCTTTGGGATACAGATCCTAATGATCCTCAAAAACTGGTGTTACCAAGAAACTCAACATTGGTGTTCTGATGCAGAATCAAAATAAGGACTAGCATGGACTCTCTCTACTCCTTCCTTGAAACAAAGTAGAAATAATTTGCTGTGCCAGAAAGCTCCCTCTGCCTGTAAACACATCCTTTCTTTCAAAAAGCTTCTTCTTTAGGCAACACTAGGATCTCTTCCAGCTATCCCACTGACACCACTCCACAGAAGGAGTGTGAGTTTGGAGAGAGGACAGGTGAGTACCTTTGGAGCTGCAGCCATCAAATCCTACAGTGCATGAGCCCCTTCTTTCCATCCCATAGCACAGCAATATAAGCTTGCTGTATTTGTGCTGTTGTTAAGAAAATAGATCACTGAAATAGTCAGAATGTCTGCTCCTCTCAAGTACTGGGAAGCAATTAACTGCTCTTTGCTACCTGAAAAATCTTCTCGAGTTGGAAGCTTCGGGGCAAGAGCAAGTTCTCTGAAAACAGACTGTTCTGACAATATTGAGGCCAACAGAGGAATGCAACTCGTTCCAAATTCACATTGTTTCCTGCTCCATCATGTATTTAAGTTCCCTCATGCAGAGTCTGACTGCAGTACATGGACATTTCTCGGAGGAAAATAAAAAGATGAAGAAAAAAAAAGGCTCTCTCCTCAAGTATCTTGGTGCATAGATCCATTGCACAGAAATCCAGATTATTCATAAATCCTAATTTAAAAGGATTAATTTTCTTTGCACATTACTAGGCCAATATGAATAGCCTTTTCAGAATCCTCACTGACAAGTGCAAACTGAAAGCTGCTTTGTAGTCCCCATGTTTCTCATGCAAGATTCATACTAGGTAAACAATCAAATTATCAACATTTCATTATGTCCAAAACTGCCACCAGCTAGAATAGACTTACAGAGAATGTTCCTACACTGAATGCAGAAAATATTTTCTGCAGTGTCAAGTAAATCCTCCATTCAGATGACCTATGAATAGCAGCGTTTGTGAAAAGCACAAAACCAGAAAAACCACTAGCACAATTTCTATGCTTTCATGCCCTGACACTTCTCTCACCATATTATCCTCCTTTCCCATCTGTGTAATGCCAATCACAGTATAAAAATTCAACTGTAGATAGATCCTCAGAGTCCACATAACAGAAGTTTTGCATGACTGCATTAATTTCTGAGTTACAAATCTGTGATTTGTCTTCCTCCTTCCCAGCTCTCACAAATGGACATCATATGTGCATTAATGCCATTATCTCCATTAAAAAAATCCCATACAGATTTATTTGCTGTCTTCCTGTTTGCAACTATATCCCTAACATAATGGGTCATGGCCTTTAAATAACAAAATTAAAGCACCAGGAAAAATAATCACACAGAGAAAAGTATTAGATGAAAAGACCCCATAGTAAAATGCATTCATCAGCGCCTCATCACCTGCAGTTTTCTTTTCCTAACACTTGAGTTACTCCCCTACTTAAACAGCAATATGGATGTAAACCAACAGGCTTGTATCTTCATGTAATTGAGGAAATGTCTCTGCTTTGCCGATGCACTCTGCCATAACATACAAATAGCACAACAGCCTTAATCTGCCACCTCTGACACCTTGTCCATTATAGAATCATTGACTCAAACTCATTCAGGGGAGAAGGGCCTCAAGAAGCCTGTTATCCAACCAATCACTCAAAGAGGTCAGCTAGAATCAAACCAGCTTACTCAGGGTTTTATTCAGTTGAGTCTTGAAAGGCTCCAGTGATGGAGGGCCTCCAAGCAGTCTATTCCATTTCCTGACTGTTCTCACAGGGAAGGTGATTTTCCTCAGAGGCAGTCCATGACATTGGTTCTCACACACTTCCTACATCTGTGCAGAGATTTGCTCCAAGAGGACTCCCTCCATGCTTTTCCCACAGAGTGAAGATCGGCTGAGGAGCCTAGAGTTCACTGTATTGCACTTTTAACCTTTCCTGGAGATAGGTACAACATTTGGCTTTGTCCAGGAACTGGGGCTCTTCCCCAGTCTCCATGACTATTCAAAGACCACACATTTGTACAGGCATGAACCAGCTCTCAGCAGTCTTGAATGCAGCCTGGTTTATCCCACTGACTTTCATAGGTCAAGGTCTCCCAAGTATTCCCTAACATTGTCCTTGTCCCTTGATGGGGCTCAATGTCCTTCTTGAAGTCTTTCATTAGGAACAGGGCCTGTGAAACCTCACTAGTGAGGACCGAGGCACAAGAGACACAAGTGCCTCAGGCTTACCTGTGCCCTGTGCCTCTAATTCACACATCCCACTCAGAAACCAGCCCCATCCTTGTCCCAGAACCCTGAGGCTACTCATGCGCGCTCCATCCTGGTCCCAAACCTTGTGGATAATCTTGGTACACTCAGCACACCCTGGCAGTACCACTGGTGCTCAGATGGATATGCAGCAGGAGGTGACAGTCAAAAAGACAGACAAGCCTCAGCAGACTCTTCACACCATCCCAAGTCTGAGCACCTGGTAAGCTGCAAACCCACAAAGACTTCAGGACAGTGTGGCAGATAGGTGCCTCCATCCCACACGTGAGAGATTCTCCAGCAACTGTCACCCTCCTCTTTCCCTTTGTGCAGAAACACAGATAAATTAAGCTGTGCCTGACACCTCCCCTGAAGGCCATATTTTCAGGGCACAGCACCTGTTCTGTAACTACAGCATAAGCCTGCTGCAGGTGCAGAATTTCAGGGCTTTGGGAGAGCATTCCTGAACAGTACAGAAGATAAACAACTGATTAAATGAAAGAACTATTTGTTTTAATACAATTTTTTGTTTAAAAAGAACCCAAAACAACAACTTCCTGTATGTGTATAAAAAGCTCAAAGGATAAAAGTATTTATTCAATTAAAAGACAAAAACATTTGCACAATTCTTACCCAATGAGGGACTCTGTGAGAACTGCAATATAAAATTCCTCTACCTGAACAAGTTTCAGTAATCTCTCTTCATGTTCCAAGCTTTGTACATCCATTTAGGAAAATCATTCCCCTCCCTCTTGCACCAAGTCACACACGATTGGTTTGTTACATCTCAACAGCCCGCTTCAAAGTAACCCTGGTATAATCATTTTCCTGGTAATGAATTTCCACGGGTAAAACAGACTGGAACAAAGCAAACACTCTGCAGATAAAAACAGGGATTCAACCCCACAACTCAGTTACATTTAGTATTGAAGTTTTTGCCAGAACAGCAGTGATACCTCATGTTCCCACTACCACCACTAACCATGATGAAAACTACATAGAAACAAATTATTAAAAATATGCCATTTTATACCAGACCACGGGCATTGGGATTTTACACCAGATCTGGTTGTATTATAGACCAGAACTAGTTTCCAGAAATCTAGGAATGAAACTTCACAGAACTATACTTCTACAGCCTTTACCTCATATAATAATGACCACTGCATTATCTCCCAATGATATTGAAGCATTCCTTATGCTTTCTAACTAGCCAAAGGGACCAGTGAAAACCAGATTTCATTGCAAGATCCTCCACTAAACTGTGGACTTGTTACCTGCTCATCTAGGTAAGAAGTGGAATTTTAGCTAGCTGTTAGCCAAGGTAAAGGTGACATTTTAAGGGCAAAATAATGGCATGCAATTGAGTCCTTTTCCCTATGCCTACTCACAGGATCATTTAGTGGGCAGTGTGTATTGGGTCTGGCTGAGATGGAGTTAATTCTCCCCTCAGCAGCCCTCACAGAGCTGTGCTTTGCATTGGTCGCTGGAAAGGTGCTGCTAACGCTCCAGTGGTTTGGCTCTGCTCAGCAGGGCTGGCACAGCATCGTGCTGTCTCCCCAAAATTCACCAGTAGGCTGGAGGTGGGGAATACCTTGGGAGGGAACACAGCCAGGACAGCTGACCCAAACGGCCCAAAGGGATATTCCACACCATATGAGGTCAGCTCAGATATAACAGCTAAATTAAAAGGGGAGGAAATGTCAGGGGAGTACCTGTTATTTACAGCATTTTACTTCCAGAGTAACTGCTTCCTAAGAAGAGACATGGCATCACTTGTTGATGGGAAGTAGAGAATAAAATATTTTGGTTTGGGGTTTTTTTGTTTTTACCTTTTATTCCACATGCACAATCTTCACTTTTTCTTTATTAAACTGCCTTTACCTTGACCTGTGAGGGTTCATCCTATTTTGTCCCCTTTGTTCTGCTGTGAAGGGGAGTGATGGAGCAGCTTGGCAGGTACCTGGTTTGAAGCCAAGGTCAACCCACTGCACAACATTAACTTAGACAGCATCACTTCAGCAGTTCTGTGGTCTACTTACACAGCTAAAATTACACAGGCCCAAGGCATCTGAAGTGGCCAGAGCAAACCAGCAGAATGGTCGAAAAGGTCAAAGGTCTGGTCTGAAACTGGAGGCCATGTAAGACAACTATTGATATGGCATTTTCAGCTAAAGCACAGACTAGAAGGATTCTGTTTATCTCTTTGTATATCAGTTTCAACCTGTACAGGAATATCAATTACTTTTCAAGGATAGCCCTCACCTTGTTATTTCAAAAGTGAGGAGTGATAACAGCATATGTTGATTTTCTTATCTTTCTCACAAAAAGTCACGATTTAAAATAAACACTAACCTTGCATCTCAGAGAGAAAAGGACATTTATTCACTGGAAATTTTAAAGGTGTGAAATTCAATTTAATAATAACAACAGGTATATTAAATAACAAAGCTTTAGAAAATATATGTAATTAGGTGAGAACATGGTCATTTAAGCAGATATTTCTATTGAATCTTTGCTAGACTCCACGCTTGTCACCAAATTAGATGTTGTCCCATGGTATGCATTATAAATGAGGCAATTCATTTCATGAGGTTCATAACCAGTGACTGGAATTATAATCAACAATATATATTAGTGCCTTCTAATATCTACAATATTTTGGAGTTTATTATGGGTTCATGCTAGTTGAATGTGACAGTACCTCCCCTGTCTTTGTACAGACTCCTCATTTATGCTGGGGTACACAAGAATAAAGTCTTCAAACTTATATGAAATATTTTGGTGCTTAAATATGCTTTTAAGGTACACAGTATTGTCAGACCATTTGCATACTACAAGGCATTTGCCAAAACCAGAAAAGTGGGATTATTTTGTTTTTAAATGGCTATCATCATTTACAAACTGCAATCCTTCTATTTGCATAAAGCTGAAGGTCATTTACTCCCTTAATCCCCAGAAACAGCAAAGCAATGAGACCATTCTTTTTTTCCTTTTTGAAGCTACATGCTGCCCCACATGCAGCAATTCTGGCTCTCTTCTGCAAGTTTGATTAACAAATATAATAAAATACATCTTTTCCTACACCTATGGTTGAATCACACCAAGAAGTTTTTCCATTTCTCTCAGCAGGAAATGCCCCCACCTCCAACAGCTGTAATAATTTAAAATGCATCACAGTAATCTTATCCCATAGGTATCTACTGAAATTTTCTACCATACACATCAGATGCATTCTCTATTCTTATGTCAAAGAAATAGTAAAATTATACCTTAAGTGCCACAAAAGAAACGAGAACTTCTGCAAAGTCAGCATCCCTACAGAAACTCGGTGGGGGTGCGAATTGTTTTATGTGCAACACATTTGGACATTGGGTTGTGCCTAAAGTTAGAGAAAAGCAGAGTTTCTCATTGACAGGAAATGCCAGACTCCAGGACAAGCGAGGCTAAAATATGGAAGTATTAGCCTCTATACAAACCAGAAATGTAAAAAGAGACTCAGTCATATTGCCCAGGGAAGACTTCCTGCACTCTAGTATCTCAGTGAAATGAAGCCTTGCTAATATTCCTTCTCCTCCTTAAATATCTACTACCATATTAAGTGATACCCTCAGTTTTCTTAATCAGGTACATAGGCTCCCTGTATCTACAGCTTCCAGTCAGCCCCATTAGGTATACTGTCCTAAACCTGGAAACTCTTCCCAGATTTCCCACTCCTTAAATCCCCCTTTGAGATCTCCAAGGTGCCTTCTATAGACACAAGGTCAAACCCACGTGAAACCCAATCTCATCTGGTTCCTGGCATGGGAGCATAAAGCATGGAAATTCTAGCTGAGCTAGCCAATCCAATAGCTCTGCAAAGTTTGCCATTCCCAAGAAAGCCTGCTTAGCAGGTTTGCTGCACGGCGACATGATCTGGAATCCTGACAAGCAGAGTGCCACAAGACTGATGATGCAAGGCTTTCAAGGTACTCAGCTCAAAGGCAGAACTAAGAGGGGGACAATTCTGACCTTAACACCACAAGGGTTCACGTCAATCCTATCTCAGATCCTGCTGAATGGAAATCCCACTGCTCTGAAAATGTTGCAAAGGAAACATTCCAGGCTTAAGAAGGTGACATTTTTCTGAACACGTCCAGTTTCTTCTGTTTATCTCTAAATATTTGTCCACACTCAGCAGCATCTCGGCTCAGCGTGTCATTTTCTGCACGTTAATCCACTAGGCTGATTAGAAAAGAGATGGAAATAAACTTTTGCTAATAGGAAAAAGTTTTCCAACAAATAAACAAATAACCAAGAATTGAGCTGAGCTTCAAACGTTCTGTTCAAGAGTTCCAGCCAAAGCTTTCAGGTATAAGACTGGTTATTTCACACAGCTGTGAAACAAGGAACAACAAGAACAACATTCAACAGTTACTTGGGGATTATAAGAAATCCAGTGTGTTTCAGCCATTAATTGTATTCTTACGAAGATTCTCAATACAAGACGTTATTGTGAAAGCTGGAAGCATAGGGAGTCATTCTAATCTCTGAAGAATATTTTGACTTGATGGGATATAAAAACAGTTTTACGACTATGTGAAGTATAGCAGAACCACATATACTCAAAGAGAGCTGATTTCTACTATTGCAAGTAATTATATTGTCTAGGCCACTGAAATATCATGTTGAAACACTTAACTAGAAAAAGGCATTGATTGGGTTTCTCATTACAATAAGCATAAACCTAGAGTATTGGCACTGAAGCCAGAGTTCCTGCATAGCAGTGCCAAAGCAGCACAAGTGTACCACTATCCTACCAACATTCTTTAACTTCTCCTGTCTTGAAAGCTACAGTTGAGAAATACAAATAAACCACTCCATAATCCCACAGCAGAAATCCATAACGATGTCAACATTTTATACTGAGAATCTGAAGGGCTTAATCCCACAGCAGAAATCCATAACGATGTCAACATTTTATACTGAGAATCTGAAGGGCAAGACTTACTCAGCGTGAAGACAAAGGCAGAAAAACCTGTACAGGAGGAGATACACAAGACAGAAGACTCAGTACATCCATTTCACACATGGAGGCTGAGGTGTAGAAAGAATAAACATTTCCGGTTCTTTTAAAAAGCTTTGCAGCAAGTCCATGATCACTCTGAAACGGGATGAATATAAAAACACTGAAACTTCATACTTAAAATAAACATGCAAGTCAGTTGATCAGGAAAACACAGAAGGTGTTAAGCCATGAGCCAAGAAAAATACTCAGTCTTTCAAGCCACAGATTTAGGAGGAAAGAGAGAAAAAATATTAGTTGGTGAGTAGCCATTGTAAAAAGTGAACAGCAACACAAACATTAACATCTTGGCCTTAAAAAGATTTTACAGCACGGTCCCTGGCATTCAGCAAAAGGAAAAAAAACCCCATATCACTGTAGAGTCATAAATAAATCACTGAGACATCAACAGAGGTGAAGGCCTTTTTGAAGAATACAAAAAAGGCCGAAGGCTATAGACTTGTCACACCAAACCAGGGAAGGTTAGTTTCCTAGAACATGAACTGTAAATGATAAATGAAGAAAAGGCATGAGGTAATCTTTCACATGACTTTCCGACTTAGACAGGGATGCCAAAGGACTTAGACAAAAGGGATTTAATTCTTTGTTGACCACTATGTTTGGATAACTCTGATGTGTCTTTCTTTGCTTCCTCCTTGAAACCTTCCACCTCCGACTTGTATTATTTACCCTCACCCACACTGACACCTGTCAGCTGGGTTCTCAGAGCAATTTAACTGGTATGTCCTCAACTGGCCAGTCATGCTCAAAAGGACACTTCTGTTCCCTAAGTTCCTCAGCTACTCCCTATGCACAAACACAGCTATTTGCTTCCCACATTCATATGTGGCTTCTGCTGCACTGTGCTTGATTCTCCACTACAGATTTCCAGGAAGCAACCTCACAGCTGAGCAATCATGACTCCCAGTGCAATAAAGTGCCCCACTTGGCTCCCTTCAAGAGACAGTGCCTTCTCTACAGCATCCAGAGAACAAGCAAGAACGTTCTTTATATCAAACATGCATGGAGGAATGGACCACCAATGCACACCCTAGAGCCTGTATTTTTTAAGTTTCATTCTTTGTCCCTTAAAACAGAAACAAGCAGGAGAGCATTTGACAGCATGTGAAACATGAAAAGCAGCAGATTTTTTGTGGTGTGCAGAAGTCACAGAAATGCAGATATTTTGCCTTACACAGCAAATCGGTTTGTGCTAAAAGACCTACAGCGTAAGCTAGTCTCAAAATGTACACTTAAAGCAAGTCTGCTGGTTTCAGTACTCACAGATCCCATAAATGAGATTCTATTCTTGATACCTGGAACTGAAAATACAAGCCACTGTAAGACTTACAGCCATAAGAACACAGTACAGGAGAAGGGACTGGTATTCTGGCAGAGGTATCTGATATAAAACTTCCTTCAAAATAAGTCCAGATCATCCCATACAATAAAAGATCACTCAGAAGCCTCCCATAAGCACAACTGTACACAGTGAACTACTTTTGACTGTACAAGATAAGAACTTCTCTTTAAACTTCTTTTACAAAACACCTTTCTCTTGTGAAATTCCTTTCAAAAACTCTTGGACTGGTTAAGGATGCTCAAGTCCCAGACACAGAGAGTTAATGTAGAAGACTTTCTCTTCAGCTGTTATTATGCAGAATATAAGGACCCAAGTAAGGTTTTCAACCTTTCCATGGAACAGAAGTCTCTATCAGCCTGTATCTATTTCAGGAGTATGATTCTGCAGATAAGTCTATGAATTTCTATCTTCACTCAGAATGAACAGTGACAGTGAAGTCCTGCAACACATGAAGGTATGTATTTCCAAACCAGGAAGCAGAAAGAGGCTTACTGCAATCACCATACATATTTGCCTTGAGTCTTATGAATAAAAGACAAGGCTGTATTGAGACATACCTTCCAAAACTACATTCAAAGAACTGCTGCTTTGATCCAAGTCTGTCCTGTACAGTTCTCACTACTTGCATATGCAAGTTCCTGGTGATACATGGAAACAGCACAGATCCCTTTCCCTGTTTCAGACTCAGATGAGTTTTTCGAGGTGGTGGAACCCAGCAGCATTCTTCATCAGTTTCCCACTCCCTGCAAAGGGGGACTTTTGTTTTCTACAGCATCAGGAAAGGATATAACACAAACTGTACTTCCCCAGCTGGAGTGCCCTGTGCTCTCCCCCTTTCAAACATGCAGGTCACTTACCTCCCAGGTATTTGTGTAGACCCAGAAGAAAAGGGCTTCTGATTTTGTAAGCCTATGCACAGAGTGAAGAGTTCATCAGCAGCTGTAGGGCAAAATCATACACTTTTAAATCAAGGCCAAACACTAATTCTGCTCTCACTATGGTATATATCTATCTATCTATCTATATATATCTTCATTGATTTCATAGTGTTGTTGCCAGATTATTCCCTTTCATTCTATTATCTGCCTCCTGTCCCCAAAAGTCTATCAATCACATTTGATAGTATTGCCACAAAGTCGTAAGGGCTGCAGAGACCTTTCTAGTGATTTTCAGATAGACATCTGCAATGAACACAGACAATCATCTCCCCCTGACTTAGGCCAACTGAGCTCTCCAATATTGCCCAGGTTATTGCTACCATGAGAAGAAGGGCTAAGGCCTGTAAAAAAGACTCCAGGATTTTACTGGTTTCCAAAAATACTCTCAGAAATCTTGTCACAGAATTTGACAAGATTTTTTTTTTATTATCGCAATCTTAATTCGGAATAAGCAAGAGCAATAACATAACTACAAAATCACTATATTCTAAATACCATGCTAGCAATTAGCCTCCCTTAAAAGAAGATTAACTCTCTAGAAATATCCAGCATAACACTAACTTGTATGCATTTCAAAACTTAAGGAAACCCCAAATCCACTATAAAAGACACATATTCCAATGCTTATCATCTAATATGAAATGCATTTGCAATATTTAGCTTTTTTGCAGACCTAGGAGGTGGTTTATGTATCAAATACTACCAAATAAACAGAATAACTTTTTGAAACACAGCAAAATAAAGTTTAACAGCTTCAAAACTGGAAGAACCATCGGCCCTTCCTTTAAAAATTCCTGTTGTTGTAACAGAAAAGTTTGAACTACATTATTAAAAAACAAATTTGGATTTTACAAACCAATCTTTTGTGAAACGTATTACTTACTTTCTTTTCCATGTAATTAAATGCTGGGTTTCCAAAACAGCCCTTATTCTGCTGCTGCAGCAGTGAGGACTCCACTTGCTCATAAAGGTCTGAACACTGCAGTTTTTATACAGCTACTAGTGAGATAAACCCATAGCTGCCTAGAACTTCTACTGCAGTAAGAGAAGCACCATCTACTCCAGGAAGTAACAGAAGTTAAATCAGAACTAATTTAAGGACACAACAGAGAGGGGAATCACAAAGGTGCTTAAAACATTGGTTTGCCCTTCACCGTGTTTGGTGAACTGCTTTGCAGAGGTTTTTAATGAGGATTGATGACCAGCTGGGGTTAATGGCCCTCAGCTGCACCTCAGGCCATTAACTCCTCCCTATCAGTTATTAATCCCCAGGAAATACCCTATACCTCTCTCCTTATTGCTTTATTATAAGTAGCAAGAGATGATCAACCAGTCAGGATCCTGGTGTGATGTTACTACTCCTGTTCCTGCCTCTTCACACAGCATGTCTTGTGCTTTAGAACAAACTATTTAGATATTACCACACTGAGGTCACAAAAGGATGAAGAAACACATGTGACAAGGAGAAAATAAACATTTTATCTGGTGACTGCATTTCACATTTCTTTTTTAGAATAAACATAATATTTATAGCTTGTATACTTTGTGAAATTACACAAATCTGTTTGCGATCCCACTGCTATTAGACTACTGGGGGCTCTTTTCTTTGCAGCTCTAGAGTGCATGATGGGGCCAGTGCTCTTATTACTGCTGGTTTTAAAGCAAGAAAGTATCAAGCAGATGTTATTAAATTATAGTCTGAGAAGTAAAAGCCCCACGGTCAGACCAAGACACTGCACCCAAGAGGCCTGTGGAAGTACAGAATCACAGGGCTGGAACACAGTGCTTTCCTTTGGAAAATGCACAGCTCAAATGAGAGTCAGTCCATCCCTACCCCTGCTTTTCCCCACCCATTGAAACGGTGGTTTGGCCCAGTCTCAAACCCATATGTTAGCAGAGGATGACCAGAGAGTTTGTGCTTGGAGCTAATATAAAAGTAAGAACACAACCTTTATGTTTTAATTCTGTTGCAGAGGAAAGACTGTACTGGAAATGGATTTGGTTGGAAAAGGGAAGTGGAATTTGTATGATATGACATCCTATGGACAAAAATTATTTAGTCTTTCTTTACTGTTTGCACTCTGGACTTGAAGTTTCTGAGAAGATGGGTATGAGTCAGGACATGTATAAGTAACATCTAATTCATACCTGATGAGTTCCCCACTCTGAAAGACAACACCCAAATACACCAATGCGTGATCTGAAGATCATCTACCTTGACTGCATCTTCAGTGAGAAACCCTACATGCTCTCGCAGTGTCATTTTGTATCAGCCTCACAGAAACAGCAAAAGAAGTTTACTTTTCTCTTTCATTCTTTCTCTTTCCAGTTTATTTGGACTGCCCATGTTGGCAAGCTTTTGGGGCACTGACATTTTTTAAATGGATCAACAAATTACGTTTTCACGAGTCTGAGAAAACTCTTAGAGGTAAAAAGAAATTCATCCTGACTTTCATCCTGAACACTGAGAAGATCAGTGTCAATAAATGCATAAAAACATTTAGGGAACAGACAGTACCTCAAACCCCAAAGGGTACAAGGTGTTGATTACTATTATGCTCTTTAAAGGGAATAAGATCACACTGAGCTTCAGATCAAAATCTAGATCTTTCTAGGTCACATTTACCAATGATCCATGGTGACATAAATCAATTACATATTTTATTTGTATACGAATCATAAATTAAATGGATGTTCTACTATTCTACTTCAATATAATTATCTACAAACATATACAACACTTTTTGTGCTCCTTCTGACAATGTCTTATTCTTCATAGTTACAGGCAGGACACATTTCGAACATTCAGTAGAGTAACACACATTTAGAGAGATCTAAAAATCAACATTTGTTCAATAAAATTCTCCCAAGACCTGGATGCTGTCAAACTCAACGGAAGAATCAAAAAAAAAAATGGTTTTTGAAAGAGGTAGTATATCAAATTCCAGAACAGCTTGTTTAGGTCCTTATACCACCTCAGCTGTAACAACTTTTTCATCAGCTTCAGTAGGCTTTGGATCAGGCTCCAAGTTGGAATGGAAGTTGATGATAAAAGTAGGAGTGCACTGGGTGATGCCCACAGGCTTTGAATCAGTCCATTGTCATGAAAGCTGTTTACAATGTATGAATAAGTAATCCATGCTGTGCTATATACACTACCTCTCTGCTAAGGATAATTAAGTTAGTGTAGCTTACTGACTCACTGTTTTTAACATTTGCACAGCCAACTGATGTATTGCTGAATATTTTCTGAAACAAATCTTTAGATGCTTTTTAAATTGAAAACCCAAATATTTTTGTGGGTTTATAAAAAAAAAAAAATACAATAGAAGCTCGCTTCCTCCTACATTAGCATCTTTTAACCTAAGAGCCAAGCTAATCCTGATGAAACATCTTTACATCAACTGCCCATGTTTTACAGAATGTTTTTCCCTAATTAAATGAATCAGATATATCATACTCACATTTATTAATTTTTTTAATTATTAGGTACATTCACACACAAAGAAAAATTTAAAGATTTGTTTAATGTCATATCTATATATGGTAGATAATGAAATTAAATTTGTTAAAGCAACATTTAAAGCAATTAAAGCAATTTAAGTCCGTTGCCTGGAAGTAGGTGAGGAAACTATGAATACATATGTCAGTTCACTTTAAAAACACACATTGCAAGCAGCAACAAGCGTACATTTTTAAAGATCACTTTTGAAATGTCCTGGACCTGTAATGTCAGATTCTGAACCCTTCTGTTCCTATAAATTATTTACAGAATACAAGGAACTTCTATACAGCTATTGTGCTTGCCTCTTAGAATGCGAATTAAATAAGCAGTTATATCCGTCTTAAGCTTTTGCACTATTTTTTTTTTTTTTTTTTTGTAAAATACATACTTAAACTCAACTAATCACCAGAATGGGCTTCCACAGAGACTAATGACTAGAATTTCTTGGTTTATGTTATGGAACAGTGGTTCACAATGGTCTCTCCTGTCCTTAAAGGATATAAGCACACTATGAAAACAGTGCTACTGAGTAACAACTATAATATAAAGAAGTTTGTTTTCACGTCATTATAATGATAATTCACTCTCATGAGCTAACTGTACATATAGTTTTCTATCAAACATATAATAAGGAAACACTGGATATGGTCCTTCAGAAACGTCTGTTGAAGGGGTTTTGGTCACTGGTATTTGTAGTTCACAAACCAGCCAACCTAGGAATTCAAGTTAGCACCTTGAATGCTAAGACAGAGAATAAGGTCTAGAAAATAAGTCTGCCTGTAGTTCATGGGAGAAGACAGACACAGAGGCAGTTCAGCCCACTGAAAATCTTTGAACAATGGTCTGTGTACCTGGGAATGATTCTTAACTGCCTGTTTCAGATGCTGCCTTATCTCATGTTCCAGCTCTGTATCATGTCAGAATCAAGCACATATGATCTCTTCTCCCATTCTACCCTGACTGCTGCAAGAAAGAAACCTGACTTTCTCGGTCAGGAGGCACCACAACATGCTCCAACTAGACCTCTGATTTAGACGAATCAATCTTATGGCTTGGACACCTGCCCCACCACACACTCACGGGTCAGTTGAATGCAGCCTTTGTCCTTGGAAATACAGTCTACAGATAACGTGGACCTAAACTGGATCCTTTGAGTAAATGCTTGTAACTGGTTGGGATGACTCTAGTCTTTATAGGAACGTCACACCTGAAGGATGGGACGTCATCCAGAGGGATCCAGACAAGCTCAAGAAGTGGGACCACGGGAATCTCATGAAATTGAACAAGATCAAGTAGAAGGTGCAGCACATGGGTCAGGGCAACCCCCCTTACCAGTACAGGCTGGGGGATGGATGGATTGAGAGCAGCTCTGCCCAGAAGGACTTGGGGGTGCTGGTGGATGAGAGGCCAGACGTGACCAGCAATGTGCACTCACAGCCCAGAAAGACAAACGTGTCTGGGGCTCATCCAAAGCAACCTGGCCAGCAGGGAGAGGGAGGGGATTCTTTCCCTCTGCTCTGGTGAGAGCCCACCTGCAGTGCTGCATCCAGCTCTGGGGTTCCCAGCACAGGAATATCGACCCATTGGAGCGAGTCCAGAGGAGGCCACCAAGATGATCACCGGTATGGAGCTCCCTTCCTGTGAGGAAAAGCTGAAAAGATTGGGTTTGTTCAGCCGGGAGAAGGCCTTGGTGGAACCTAATTGTGGCCTCCCAGTACCTGGAGGGAGCCTACAGGAAAGACAAACAGGGACTTTTTACAAGAGCATGTAGTGACAGAAAAATGGGGAATTGATTCAAACTGAAAGAGATTAGGTTTAGATTAGATATGAGGAAAAAAATCTTTACTGTCAGGGAATGAGGCACTGGAAAAGTTGCCCAGGAAAGTCATGGATGTCCCATCCCTAGAAGCATTCAAGATGAGGTTGGATGGTGCTCTGAGCAACCTGATCTAGTGCCAGGTGTCCCTGCCTATGGCAGGGGGATTGGAACTAGATAATCCTTAAGGTCCCTTCCAACCTGAGCCATTCTATGATTCTACTAATATAATTGTTTACTAGGAGCAGAGATAAGGACATATTCATCTCTAATTCTCTGAAACACAAATCTTAAATTTGGTATTGCCTAAAATTTTTTATCATTCTACAGATAGTGACAGAAAAAATGCAACAGTAATATAAAGCAGCACTATAAACAAGATCTATTATTTTCCACTACAAAACTAGCCTGCATTTTTAACACTACAAATACAGACCTATATCCAATCCTTCAGAACCCAGCTTGCATTTTGAACATAAATTTGCTTCGCCTTACTCATGGGGAGAAGGAAGAAATCTAATCAAATTCTACTGAGTGTTTTCTCTGCTATAATTTAGTGGTAAAACTGGCAGGCTGCCTAACCACGTCAAAAAAAGATACATTTGAAATGCTGTAACTATAAAATAACAAGGAAGCTTTTAGCCACATTCATGTAGTGGAGAGTATGAAAATGTTTACTTGTAATGTTGTTAGCATATGAAAAGATTAATCTAACAGGAAAATACATTTTAAAGTTGTGAAATTGTCTTGCTTGGTGTATAAATATTTTATGTAAATAAAAGCGGATTTGAGATTCATATAACATTTATATATTTTTAAAACTAAAGGCATAGCAACTGACTCTGCAAGGCATTTTTCAGTAATCCCCTCACTCTGCTATCTCCACTAAGGCCTTTATTTGTTTATATTAGCTTTTCCCCTAATGAAGATGGCGCCGGTGGTTCTGTCTGGCTGAGCTGCTGACAGGACACCATCAACTTCCAGGGAAGGCATCACTGAGGGGGAGCAGTCTGGCTCTCAGCTCAGTGATTCTCACTGACGGCTACGGTGAAAGAAAATTGATGCCGAAGACATGAATAAGGAAAGGTGACTTTTCCTCAAGATTGTGACCTGAGAATTCTAGGAAAATTGGGGTGACATATAGGGATGCTGATCTAAGTGCTTCAAATGTCTGAGCTAATTTCCACAGGTTTGGGCGGGTTTTGCCACTTTTTTCATCAAGTTGTTGGAACACAAAAGTAATTTTAGATTGTTGAGGGGTTGGAGACAGCTTCTCAATCGCATGACAGAGAGGGGGAAAGGGGCCTAAACACAAATGAAAAAATATTCTTTTTTTTTAACCTGATTCAACTTAATCAGAGCTTATTTTTATTAATTTTTGTTAATTGGGACAATTTAAAAAGTGCCCGCCATTCAAGAACCAGAACAGAATGGCCTGGCAGACTAATGGCCAACTAACAATATAAAGTAATTTTCATAAGATGCAGGCAGTTGCTGTCACAACCATCACTCCTGCAATCTAAGAGTGGGATTATTTAATGGAAGAACCACCACTTTCTACCAAATTTCAAAGCTTTTTCAAAAGTTATGGCAGCTAATAAATATCTGAGTCAAGACACAAAGCAACGACCAACTATTTTACTGCTTTAGAGGCTCAAATTCACAAATTTACAGAGAACAGAAATGTGTCCATTAAAGAATCTACAAAATGACACATTTTCTTTGTAAGCCAGATAGCATTAAAACCCAATTGAAGAACAAAACTGTCTGTACCTGGTTATTGAGGAATGTAATGAGTTACTGCCTACCAAATCATAATTATGGCACTAGAGTATTTTTTAATAACGGTTTTTAAAAAGGAAAAGTTTCATGATCCATGTAGCTGTTTGATATAGTTTAAAAAATAGTCAATCTAATTTAGGATTATAGTATAAATTTTTTCCTCTATTGTTAAAGCTAAATAAAACTGAAAGTGATAAATACAGTGAAGTTTATACAGTGATAAATATACTGATGTCTGTGGATTTGTGTCACAAAGTTAATCAAATCAAAGGCATTAAATTCAAATCTAAATATGATTTCCTGAATGGAAGCCTAGCCAAGTTTACATGATGTGAATTTGTGGATCATTCTGCCATTGTAAATGCTTGTGAAATTTTGGGGCCGGGGAGAGGGATGGTGGGTTGATGCTAATATGCATGAAGAACTGGATGATTCAAGCACTTTGACACACCTAATCTTGGACCAGCATCTTCACCTCTCCCCTAGCCCAGAATCAGAAGCATTCTGCATCAGGTTCCCAGTTGGTTTTTTTTAAAGGCATTTATGTGAGCCAGTATTGAACTCCAAGGGATTTCCTCTGAAAGGAAAAATTACTCTTAAGCAGTAAAAAAGCATGGGTTTCAGTTGGGATACAGAAGCTGTATCCTGAGAATGATCCAGCAAACAGCACCAAACAGAAAACATAAAAATCTCTTGAAGATTCCTACAAAAATTTTACCAAAAGGTGCATTGTGCACAGAATTGTTCCTCATGGGGTGGATCCTAACACTTGAAGCAGCAAGCGATGAACAGCAATGATTTCACCCATGACACACAATCTGAAAGCAGGGGGGAAGACAACCACCTAAACAAATAACCCAGTTCCCAAGCATAGATCTGCATGACTCAAACCAAGGCTGTTTTGTTATTAATCAGAATGAGAGAATCAACAATTAAGTAATATCTTTCTTTTAAATATCAAATGCATTGAAGCAGTAGTAATTTATTTTTGTGTCATTATTTCTCTTGAAATTATGCAAAATAACATTTCTAAATGCTGGTTTTCTAAAAACATAACCATTAGGATAGTTGTTACATATTTAATTTCATGCTCCATTCAGCATAAAGCAGTTGAGAGACTGCCAGCCAGCGCAAATTAAGTAACCGGTTAGATAATTTCCTGCTTAATTGAAAGCAGGTAGTTTTTAAAAGTAATAATTGATTTTGTTTCTAATAAGTGCGTAGCTATTTCTCCCTTTTTCTATTCCTGTTAGAAAAGGAGATTCCACTGAACCTTTGTACACTGTTAATGACAGGCACGGGAGGAAAAGAGCTGGGGAACACTGTTTAGTATTTCAGGTGCTAATTGCAGCAAAAAATAACAGCAGAATGGCACCCCCATATTGGTCCTGTACTTCAAGATCATTACTTCAAAATCTAATCCATGTCAAAAGTTCTCATGTTCGTGCTCTTTGAGGACAAGAAGTGAGCCAGCAATCACAGCGTAGCTCGAAGTGAAGAAGCCTCAATTATCCTAGCAGACAATAACCAAACTCAGAAAAAAAAAAGGGGGGGGGGGAGATTTTGGTATTACTACTTTCCTTTACTTTTAGGAATGGTCACTCCAAAAAAAAGCTGTGATGCCTAAAGATGATAGATAAAGGAATCTTTCACTGACACTGTTACTTGATGTAGTAGAAAAGGACTTCATTCTCTACAACTGTTCAAAACGCACCTGTCACAAGCAGTTATTCACTTGAAAATGCTATTTAAAAACAAAAGAATAATTGTTCTATTAAAATGTTTGAACAAAATATTACATTTTCTGATCTAAAGAAAAAATTAAGGTGATTGTGTCCATATTTTTAATTCTACTTCTTTGAAAATTAACAAAAGGTAAAGCACATTCTACATGTGCAGAAAGTATTCCTGCAATCTTTGTATTACAATCCAATGTTTTGACAAGTTGCTATAAGAAGTAGTCAAATTCCAGTGTGACTCATTTTAGACTCTATCCTCCTAACTGTTGAGCACCTGACTGCTTCTCTTCCACAGCTGCATATATATAAGCAATAATTCCCTGAACTGAGTGACAGAAAACAACCTGGAGTCTAAAATCAGTAATACATCTGTATTAAACGTATTTTATCTGTCTAAAAAGCAGAAGGTACAGCATCACATATACATATACACGTAGTAGATTTATAACCACTACAAAATGCCGAGATGATTCTCTCAATGAAAAATCACTGCTGATTCCAGGCTGTCAGGCATTTCCCATATTGCTGTTACTGATTAGCATGCTGAGACAATTAAGACCTGCACCAGGTAGAGCAACCAAGAGTTCTGCAGCCTGTCAGTAGGTTGATCCACGCATTACTGAAATTATTTTGTGCAGCTTTAAGTATTTAAATCTAGTGTTTAGTATACAAATCCTTCTTCTGAATTTAGTGTCTTACATGCAAAGATTTAAAGAAAAACACTCTATCCTCACAGAACATAATGCAGAGGCATGCAAGGGTATCATAAGATTTGGGGTTATCTCCTTTAGTTTCTGCTAAGTACAGTCACTGGCATTTGCTAATATGCCAAATGACATGAGGTTTTTGGTTTATCCACAGTGACAAATCTCTAAAGAAGCTAATAATCTTAACAGCAACTCTATGATGCTTTTTCTGAAAATCATGGCTGATAGCCCTAATGAATTCTGATTTTGCTTAAAGGTCATCCATACAGTACTTACAGTTTGCCTATTCATATACAATGACACTAAATCATGCCTGTATTCCTGATAACACCCCTCCTTTTTCACATGGGAGTACATATGTACAATTAAAACTCAAACTTCCTTACATATATGTGTGAACTTCAATCTGTAATGCTGTGGTCTAGAGGGTTGGGGAGGGAGCTTAATAAGTGCAAAATGGGTATTTTATTCAAAGAATTAAAAAGCACATGCCTGAAGAACACAAGTTCATCATGCACTGCTATTGTAACATGGTCATTCATTGGCAAAACAGTTCTAAAACTTCCAGCATTTCTCTGTGTCAGGTCAGGAGTGCTTCCCATATTTCACCACTTCTGAAGCTGAAGACTGGGTTTCCTACCAACTTATGTTTTCAGTTCTCAAAATAAAAGAAATTAAAATCAATATATGCAAAAATACTGCAAAACCTGACATTAAGTCATATGAATCACCCAAATTCGTGTTTATGTTAGAGTGATTTTCAGTTCAGCAAGAGAATTGGGGCTGATTTACAATATCTGCTTTTGATATTTATAGGATTTCATAGTCCTCCTTTTGTCTCCTTGGAGATCAAAGAAAATTACATTAAATCTGCAAATTGCTAGGCTGCCCATCACAGACCTTAGGCCAGGATCATTTAGAGATCAAACTTACACAACAAGAAGCTGTGGGAAAGGAAGATAGAAAAAGATGAAGAGGTAGAAATATGGTGTGCATGTGTGAAAACCAGAGGTAGGAGAGGGGGACATGCTTTACCTCATGATATCCAAATGAATGCCTCATGAATCGTCACTCCTGTAAAAATCTGGGATATCTAAGGGCAGTGGAAAAATTTCGGGTGGACATGCCTCTTCATATACCCCCTACCCTTCCACTCCAAACACCCACCCCCCAAAAAAAACCCCAACTCACCAACCAACAAATCAACCTTAAAGATTTCTTTCTTAATACTTAATCAAATGGCAGACATCCAAATTCTGCTTGAAGTTATTAAGAATTGCTGTCAAGTGGCTTGATCGTGTTGAACCAATGGACTAAAGGTAGCTGATGGTCAAAAGGAACAAAGATACAGGATAAATACTTTCAGAATGTGACTGCACATTTACTGTATGATATAGACACATGTACGGTGTCAGCACACATATGTGTAACTCACATAAATACATCCCACATATGCTGAGATTCTGCAGTCCAAAAAAATGCAGAATACTAAACGTGTGCTTTACTTCTGGTATTTTCCCCAGTCCCTCCACTGTTGAAGACGATGGATGCTTTGTCATTAGGACAGACTTTAGGGTGCTGAATTGAATAACGACCACAGGACACAACTGAGTGAGCTGTAGTTGGCCAAAACAAAGAAATAAGCTATTTTCAACATCACCCCTAATTGACCTCAACTTACATGTTCTCAGTTTTACATTAAATTTGTGCCAAGAGCTCATGGACAATGAATATCATTTTATGAGTAAGTCTAATTTCTGAATTACTTTCTGTAAGTATTTAAGTGCAGCTCTTTTCCCCCACAAGCTTTAGAAAGAAAATGAGTCATTAAAGATTGCAAATGCATAACTATAGATTAATATCTAATAAATCACATGAGTAGGAATTCATATTCAAAACATTCATTAGAACAGATTTATTTATCTAAAATACATGGATGACCACAGTGAAATCTGGTTTTTGGAACAGAGGTAATGCTGCATAACAAAACAAGTAAAAAGTTTTGGGGGAAATTGAGAGAAAAACAACATAAAGTGGTGTCCTTTAGAAGTATATTTATGTATATGCAGACAAACACAAATTCCAATTTCTTTCTTCTTTGCAGTTTCAGATTGCAATTAATTGGCTCCTAAGAAGGCTGGACTGTAAGAGCAAGAGTTTCTAGACAAAAGTGGATTTCTAAGCTTGCCGTATCTTAATGACCTCAACCAGAACCCTGCCATCTACTGAAATAAAAACAGTGTCAAGATTTAGAAAATACAAAGTCACAGCAGCAAGGAGGGATCTTTTCTTTATCAAATAAGGTATTTGAAGAGGCCAGCCTGGCCAATGGAAAGTCTTTAATTGATCAAAATTAGTCACAACTCCAAGGAAAAAGAACAATTCTCTGTTCTTGTTTAGTCTTAAGAACAAACTATCTTGGAGAAACCTACACAAAAGCTAGACTAAAGGCTGAGATGCCTCTTGTAACACACCATGCTTAGTCTTGTCTTCTGAGAGTTTATAGGTCTGATCAGATGACCCTCTGCATCATCTACATTTTTCTGTCACTCAGCCTGGAATCACAGCTGTCACATCCGAAAGGAAGCTAACAAAGTTCTTTGAAATGTTAAATGCAGTTTTTACTTTAATAGCTAGAAAAATAAAACAACTTTGGCTAAAATCTTCATGAAAATCTGGAGCAAGTTCTACATAAAGGTTCTGATTTTACAAGTGACTTGTGTGCAAGGTCACATTTAAGGACAAATCTATTCAAAATTGAGCACTATGGATAGACCTACTTTCTCAACTCTTATTAACCTCCAAACATCTGCCATAACTACCTTTCTGAAGTGTCCTCTAGAGGAAAAGAATAATGGGGAGGGGAGGAGGAGGGGAAGGAGAAGGGTCCATTGCAGAAAACATGCACAGCATTTGTCATATATTAAGATAACTAGCTACACACTTTTAACTTCAGTATTTTAAATCTACACTGGAAATGGTGATTCCTAGGAAAAAATACTTCAGCATGCGTCGGCCAAACAAAAACAAAGTCTGTATATATGTTATTAGATCCCTGAGGGTTGAAAGAAGTCTCTGTTATTCCCTGAAGGGAGAACAGAAAACAAAAAAAAACCCTACTAAATAAGCTGTACTGTGAAAAAAGTATCTAGTCTTCCTCTTCTCTCAAATAGGAAAACTGTTAATAGCCTCAGCATTTCAGTGAGGAGCCAATTACCTCTGCCCCAGGAGTAGCTCTGGCTCTGTTAAGACAGGACCCTAGTTGTTAGCCCTAGTTTTTAGGGCTCTGCTGCTGAGGCTGCCCTTCCTCACGGTCCAGCATGATGCCCTTCAGGATAACCAAGTCAGCCTCTGCCCCAATGTTATACAGCGTTCCTCCCTACCTGCTGGCTTCACCAACCACTCAATAGTTTCTGCTCTCAGGATTTCACCTAAGAGAAATTGTAAGAGAAATTCTGGCAATCTATCATGCAGATCAGTGTCCAGAGTCTGTGCCCATAGTACTGTTGGGTAGACCAGCAGGTGTCTGGGGGATTCAGCTTGCCTTGCTTTTGTCTGTCCCTGTTTCCTGTGCAGCAGGGATGGGGTTTATTGGCTTAGAATCACAGAATTTTTTAGGTTGGAAAAGACTGAAGATAATAATAAGATGATTGATTTCAACTGTTAACCCAACACTGCCATTCCTCATGAAACCATGTCCCTAAGTGCCACATCCACATTTTTTTGAATGTTTCAAGTGATGGTCATATCCATTCCATGGACAGCTTGTTCCAATGCCTGACCACCCTTTCCACAAAGAAATTTTTCCTAATATCAAGTCTAAATCTCCACTGATGCAACTTGAGGCCACTTCTCATCAGTTTCTTGCTACATGGGAGATTAGAGTGACCCCCACCTGGCTACACGTTCCTTTCAGGCAGCTGTAGAGAACAATAAGGTCTCCCCTGAGTCTGGAAGCTCCAGACCCTTCCCCAGCTCAGGACATGCTCCAGCACCTCAATGTCTTTCTTGTGGTGAGGAGCCCAAAACTGGACATGAGGTGTGGCCTCATCAGTGCCGAGTACAGGGGACAATCGCTGTCCTGGTCCTGCTGGTCACACTATTGCTGACACAGGCCAGGATGCCATTGGCCTTTTGGCCACCTGGGCACTGCTGGCTCATTTCCAGCCCCTCTTCCCTCAGCCTATAGCACTTCCTGGGGTAGTTGTGACCCAAGTGCAGCACCTGGCCCTGAGCCTTGTTGAACTTCATACAGTTGTGCTGCAACATGGCATTTGAGGGGTTGTATGCTGTGACAGATCAGAGGAAGTGGAAACTGACCTTGCAGAGCTGAATTTCTACCTTAGAATATATTCAACAGAATGGTGTCACTCTTCCTCTGGGACTGCTTGGTCACATTACCGGCGGCAGTCTGCTCTCTTCCCAATCTTGACCAGCACTTCCATATTGCCATCAACCCCTATCTTGGGCACCAAGGTAGGAACTGCCAGACAGTAGAGTTCCAGTTGTGGACAGACCTGGACAGAAATGTAACACCAGAGGAAACCTTCAGCTGCTAATGCTTCCATGCTTCCATTGTGAACACCCTGGGTGGAATTTGGTTGCTAGGGGAACCTCCAGCTGGTTGTACTCCACAGGTGAAGAGCCCAGACATACCCAGTGGTGTGCTGACTGGATAGGATGAATGTCAGGAGTGGTGAAACATACAAAGATGCAGCAGAAGAAACTTGGCTCTGCCTCTGAGGAGCCCTATGAATATCAGTAGCCATTTTCCATAATTTGCGAGCCACATGGACTATTACTAGCTTTGACACTATTTGCAGGATTGTTCATAAAGCGGGGGACGGAGGCCTATGTGAACCCCATCGGAAGTACAGCAGGAAGGACATGAAAAGGGAACTCTATATGTGCCATGATGTATCATTTCAACCTGCTGAAACTAACATACCAGCTTTAGTTAGGTGGACAGGCCACCTTATTGAAAAGGAATATGAAAATTCTGTTCAATAAACAGGCTGGAATTTCAAGGTTAGAGTTGAAATCTTAGTTTCCTGTTGCTATTCATTCCAGAGAAATGCAGTTGATTTAGTAGTTGGATTTTTTCCACAAATTAATCTTAGTCACCCTATAATTAATAATAGGAATAATTAATGAAATAACTAAGTGATTATAATATTCGAATTTGAGGGAGTTGGATACTTTCTGTATCCATACATGCCCACATCATACAACAAACACGATTAAATTCAGTTAACACAGTTCATAAAGTTAATATGAGTCCTCTCATGGCCAGGCCCCCTTATTGGGCATCTCTAGGGATGCAACAACAAATAATGGAAATGTGCTGTTTTTCATTTCTTATCCCAGTTTAAAGCCTGGAATAAACCTCATTCAAAATTAAAGAGAAAACTAAAATTGTTCCTATTTCACAGATTCTCTCCAGCAATATCTTCTCTCTAAGACCACTTCACAAAACTTCACACAGACCACGTGAAGTCAAACCTGACAGTTCTACTCTTGTTCCACTGCATGCAATTGTCCCAAATCACTAACAGCACATCTGATAAACTTCTGCATCCTGAAAAATCTGAAGCAAATACATTTTTAATAAACCACAGTAAGAGACTCTGAACTGACACTATTGTGTCTTCCATGACAAAGACAAATCCCACAGTACTCTATAGGTGACTTGGGTCTCAAAAACTGAAAACATGCCCACAATATGCTAGGGAAGAGGATCATACAGGGTTCTTGGAATTGGTCAGTCAGCCTGCCATGGGAAGCACAGCTGAGTCCTCAACTAACCATCCTTTGTGCAGTTATGTTGCCTCTGTGAATACTCCACTGAAGTTTCTTCCTCTATGCTATAGCTCATCACATAGGCTGCCTGAAAATACATTCTTTAGCCCTCTAGCTTCTTGAATGGGCATAAAGGGTTTGTGATAATCTAACCCCACAAAAACCAATAACAACTTTCAACTTACTGACACCCTAACACCCTTTTGCTTCTAAGCAAACATGGAGAGAAAAAATGGTTCAGAATAAGACAGCATGTTTGAATACATTCCAGTTATCAGAAGCAAGAGTCATGAGGCCCCAGTAATGCAAAAAAACTCCATAGATGAAGAGAAATTTCTAACTTAGATATGTCACTAATACACCAAGGTAAGCATTTTGCAGAACTGAAAAGGAAAGCGTGTCAAAGACTGTTTATGAACCAATAAACAGTCAATAAACAGTTCCTAGCACATGAAAAATTTTCAATAAAATGATTTCTTCTATTTTTACGCTGAGGGATTTTTTTCCTTCTTGGATAAAGCACATTCTATAAAGTCAGCTGAAGACTATGCTTCCCATATTTCCTTATCAAGTCACTGCCACCATCACAATATACGTCCAGCCCTGTTTTGGAAACTGGGAATTGGCTGCTTGTATTTCAAATGGATGAGGAAGGATAAAAAGCTTTGAACATGTCTCAGGCATGTTGGCCCACACTACTTCACCAAAAGAAGTCCTCCAAGTTCAAAACTGTCTGCCAAGGCTGCATACATGACATTTGCTATTTCAGTTCCTATGGGACAGTGAAGATAAGATCCTTGCGGGTAAGGAATAATATTAGACAATCTCTAGCCAAAGATTTCAGAGAATGCTTTAGCCTTTACTTTTTGGAAGTACTGAAAATGGCCCTGATCCAGTAAAGCTCTAAAGAACATAATTTAAGCACTTTGCTAGATTAGAACTGTAGCATGCAATGGAAGAGAACACAAATATCTGGCTATTACAAACCCTGAAAAAGGGAACATACAAGCACAGTTGAAGTTTAGTACTACAGTCAGTTTTTCCTATGGCAAATCCCATGTTCCTATGGATCTGCTCCCTTCCCCATAAGAAAAATTAATGGTAAATTGTCAGGGTATCGACCTAGTCTTCAACACAATCCCCTTCTGCTACTCAGTCTCTCTCTACAAATTTTCCTCTTAATGCTTTTAGTGATATTTTGTGCCCAATCATATTTTACCTTATGCATCTACACATACAACACCAGATAAGTTCATCTGCAGATATGCCACAGGTGATGAGTTGTAGATCAGGAATGCTGAAGCAACAGACACACCAGGATGAGCTCTGTGCAGAGCCAATTCAGGTCTGATCGAGTTCAGTAGCTAAGGCTGCAGCCCAAACTGGGGCCAGATTCACATCCATACAAATACTTTCATGTAGCACAGCATACGAATGCACCTTGTAGAGCTTGCCCAATTATCCCTATGCTGTGCTCCCAGGAGAGCTAGGTAGCAAAGTCCAGATGGATTGGAGAGGCTTTGCGATGGAGTTAGGGCTATTAAGCCCAGACTGAACCCAGCCTGGGCTTTGGTGGGGCACAGCACAAATTCAGCCCAGAAGCAGGACTGTTGCTGAGCTCATCTCTGTGCACTGTGGAGCTGAGAATGCAGGCTCTGTGCTCAGGCTGAATCAGTGCCTCCTGCTCAGCACCATGCAGCATCAGGCCTCTGTCTGGACACCCGCTGCGCTGCGTTCCTCAGCACACCTGGTAACAGGAACACAACGTAGACACACCCAAACAGGCACGGATCTGGTCCAGCAAGGCTTAACGCGTTGGTTCCATAAGGGAGGAACGCTGCTGGAGTATGTCCAGGCACACACACGGTGCTAGGTGTTCAGAGTCACTCTGGCTCCTGAGGAACTGCTGATCAGATACCATTGCAACGCAGCTCTCACGAGAGTTTCCACAGGGCTCCCCTCCCCAGCATCACTTAGGCGAGTTTGCTGTGCTTCCCTTGTGCAACACCCAGCTCTTCCAGCTGTCCTGAATCTAAGTGCAGCTCGCCAGGAAAACACACTACAGAAAGGTAAGATGTGAAGATGCAAAGGACTGAACCTGAGACATAACAGCATCGCAATACCGATGCAAAAGGAACCCTCAAATCAGCCTAAGTTACTCCACGTAAATCAGAATGGATACACTAATGTTGCATTATACAGGCACCATCTTTATAACAAGATGCAAGAATAGCAGCCTGGCTTTTTCACATCTAAAGCATTTGGTTACAATGAGTTATAATTCGCTATAACAATGGTAATAAATTAAAAGCACAAAGGGGCAATTACAATCACATTAAAACATTCCGTAATTTTGGAAAATTAATGTTTCACTAAGCCTTCATTTTTACAGATAAATTGAGTCAGAACTGTGCTGTTCCTAGACTGTGCTAACTAGTATCAGTGTTAAGCTTTTTGGAACCATATGGAAAGCTATCAATTTTTTTCTTAAGTAGGATTCTCATCACTTTGTTTAATATCACTACAAATTACACAGGCTAATATTTACAGATGGTTTCCTGTAGGAACTGTGAATCAACAAACTGCAAGGCAATAGGTAGTAACTATTCATTCTTAAAGGAAGTAGTGTGAGCTACCTGCCAGAGGGCTGTACAGAAAACCCGGGAAACTCACTTCTAACCCTTCATTTGACTCAGGGCCCCTTTGGGACTTGGGAAAGTCACACGGGGCAAATCTGCAGCAGTATCAAGATGCAGCATAAGATCCTGAATCACATTTAAAAAAAGTGTGTGTGTGTATATAT
>WAAE01006670.1:12049-46255 GCA_013400495.1 Nicator chloris | reverse complement strand
GGAATGGGGGCTGTGGTCAGCTCTCTCTAATGCTCCTTCTTTCTCATAGGGAAGAGGCCTCACATTCTTCCTCTGCTCCAGAATGGGATACCTCCCACAGGAGACAATCCTTCAGAACAGACTGCTCTGGTGAGGGTTCTCTATGGGGTCACAAGTCCTGCCAACAAACTTGCTCCAGGTGGGCTCCTCTCTCCACTGGGCCACATATCCTGCAAGAAGCCTGCTCCAGCCTGGGATTTCCATGGGGTCATAGTCTGCTTTTTTTGGGCATCCACATGATCTGGCATGAGGTCCTCCAGGGGCTGCCTGTGGGTATGTGTTCCACTGTGGACCTCCATTGGCTGGAGGTCTCACCATGGTCTTCACCATGGGCTGCATGGGAATCTTAGCTCTGGTACCTGGAACACCTCTGGTCCTTCCTAGTCCACTGACCTTGTCTTCAGAGATTTTTTTTTAAACATTCCCAGCCCTTTATTCTCTGGCTGCAGTTGCTGTGGTGCAGTCTTCTCCCCCTTCTTAAACATAATATGCCAGAGGTCGTACCACTGTCACTGATGGGCTCAGCCTTGGTCAGTGGCTGGTCTGTCTTGGAGCCAGCTGGCACTATCAGACAGGCAGGAAGCTTCCAGCAGCTTCTCACAGAGGACACTCTTGTAGCCACCCCACTACCAAAACCTTGCTACGCAAACCCAGCACAACATCTCTCCAGCAAAAGCTACAATTGTTAATCCAGCCTGTTTCTCACAATAGCTCTTTCTTTTGTGAGTAGGGATTAGCTTGGAGCAAAATAAACTGTGATTTTTCACTGTGATAAAGGGACAGACACAGTTATTCAGCTTGCTCCTCATCCACCAAAAACAGCCTTGCAATTCTGAGACCAACAGTCACAAGCAAAAAGAGGGAAGGTGCAGTTCTATAGCGGCCATCAGCCCCCTTCTTGCTTGTGCATTAACCACACCAGGTGGAACAGGCAGAACCACCTCCCTGGGAATGCTCTACACATACCACACATCTCAATGTTTTTATGCCACAGAACTTTAAAAATAGTAGTCTTAACATGGATACTGGGGTAAAGTACTGAGTTAAATAAAAATGTTATTAAATACACAGAACATGGGCTCTCTCGATGGCAAAGCAACTCTTTTAATTGACAGATCCTTAGAGATCCAACATCCATCAACTTCTGTGGAAAATGACGGGGTGTACAGTGTTTATTATCAAGCAATGCAAATCCTTACAAAGCAGTACTTGCGATTTGTAAGATTTTTGGTGTTTGGTAGTTTTATCTAAAAATTTTATACATGAAAATGTTCCATTTGGATACCATGTTAAAACAAAAGGACATCTTGTTAACCTAAGAAACTTTCTGTTCTTAGAAGTAAGGGAAAACAATTGTTGTTTGTTCAAGGCAAGTGAGAATAAAAAGAATGCTCAAGGTAAATATGTTCACATTTTATCACAAACACCTGTGTTTATGTTTGACTTTCTTTTTTCCTTTAAAACAAGAATGAAGGGGTATCTTGAACTATAAGGTGATGGGGCTTTAAGTTTCAAATTACTCAGAATGCCAATTTTGCTCTAATGATAACATGAGACTGAGAACCCCTCAGAACGAGCATGGGTAGCTTTGGCCTCAAGGAAAAGCAAGTAATTAAATAACAAAGAAAGAGCTGGAAATAAATATCACATTGAAACTATACACACAGACTGAAGCACATGTATAAATCTTGTGAGCAGGCTTGTCTTCTTTATCATTTATTTAAATACAAAAATTAATGACTAGCAATTTTAAGATGCTCATCTCCAGTGTTAAGTTTGCTCAGGCAGTATGTATCTGAAAAAGTCTCAAAATGAACAAGTCACTGCCAAGCACATAGCTCAAAGAAATGAGCTATTTCCTATGGGAAATTCATGCATCTGGAAGTACTACATATTTACACAGAAATCACACAGAATTTTAAGTGTTGCTATTTATTTCTCTATACATCAAGGCCTTTTCACCACTTCCACCACTTTACTATAAAGGGTGCAAAACTCTTTATAGTAGAATTTCTAATCAAAATGAGGAAAAAAATGGGCAAAGGTGTAAGACTCCAAGAAAGTGGCATATTAAAGGTAGGTGCTCCAATTGCATCAAAGGTGAACACACAGATAGCACTGCTTTTTAGAATATCCCCTCCTTTTATTATCTCTAACAACAAAACTATTACGTCAACAAAAGCATAGCATAGGTGCTAGCAAATTTTCCTTGGACTGTTGGTGCATAAAAATGGAACATTTGTAATTTGAAGGAATTCTGTGTTGGACAAACAACCAAGAAAATTTTAGTTTACAAATTTATTTTCCCTAAGGCAGAAATAATTCTTTTTAAAAGCCCTTGATAGACACAACTATCAATAGGACATTAATTTAAATTCTAAGAGAGATCCTTCACTGTTGCAAAATTCCAATGCTCAGCTACAGACTAACTGACATTCTGGCCAGAGACTCCAAAACAGGGAGCTTATATGCTGAAGACTAAAACAACAATCAATTTGCAATCTAAAGAAAATGATCACATAATCAATTAAACACAGCACACTGTAAAGCAATCCAAGGAGTGACAAGGAAGTCCAAATAAAGTATTACATCAGTTGTATTTCTAAAATTTCATCAAGCACATGGAACGACCACTGTCAGGGGAAAAGTAAAAAAAATTTAAAAACCACAGTGAAATGTCTGTTTTCTGCTTCTGTCATAGCTGCACACCATTTGTGTTCTTCCTGTAGTATGCACAGGATGCAGACTCATACAAAAGGTAAAAGCACTTCATGAAGCAGGTGACCTGCTGTTTCACATTGTTCTGAAAAAAATCAGCACTACTGAAACCTTAACTCTGAAATGGGAAGCAATATTTAATTAAGAGGCAAGTAGCTGTTAAGCAAAGCAGATTTTCTCTGGCAGGCCTGTCAATAAATCCAACTGAGATTAGACTGAGCCTGCCAAATGAAATCAATACTGGACAGAGCACTAGTCTTCTTGCTCAGTCTGTTTTCCTTGTCCATGCACAGTCATATATGTTATTGTCGGTTTGAAAGACAGGTGTCTGCTAAGGAAGGCAGGAGCCTCCCTTGCAATGGAAATGTAAACACCCTCTGTCCAAATTATTATAATTCTGAAATTACCGGGCTCTCAGGCAAAGATATGAGAACAGGAATAGCAGTTCTTTACTAGTGTGTGTAACAAGGCAGACAAACAACAGCAGCTCTGGCACTGACAACAACCAGCCCCACAAACCCCGTGGCCCCTCCCGGCCGCGGGCCCTTTCCCCTCGCTGCAGTTCCGGGCACGGCCGCCAGGGGCGCCGGTGGCTCCCGGCGGGCGGGGCGGGTGCGCTGATTCCCCCGCGCCTGCAGGGGGCGCTGGGGCGCGGGCTCGGGGAGCGCGCGGGAACGGCGGCTGGGCCCCGATGGGAAGGCGCGGAGGAGAGGCTTTGCTTCCCACAGCCCTGGGGCAGCCCAGCCCGCTGCCCCAGCCGGCCTCACGGAAGCAGCAAGCTGGGATGGCGGGAATGAGCACAGTCCGGGGGTGGCGGACGAGATGGATCGGAAGCTCCGGAGCTGTGGCTGGAACCGCGGGAGGTCTCTGCGGGCAGGGCGTGCGGGGCCACAGGGCAGCGAAAGCTCGGAGCAGTGCTGAAGAAGCCAGGGCGGGACAGCGGCAGCCCGGCTCCCAGCAGGGCAGGGAGAGGCGAGCTCCGGATCCCCACGGCAGAAGAAGGCGGGAGCGAGCTGGGCTTCAGCGGCAGCAGGCAATTCCTTTACCCGAAACAGCAGCTCCGAGTGTCCCCCTCCCAAGCCGAGCGAGAAAGCCTGACTGGCCACTGCCGCCCCTTCTCCTGCCCAGTTCTCACGGTATCTCTGCCCTTTTGGAGAGAAACCGCCCAGATGAGAGAAGGGCCACGAAATGCCTGAGCTTGGCCACTTCTTTGTTTTCCTTAAGTGCCCATAAGTACCCAGTAGTTAGTGTTTCTTAGCAACTTCTGGGAAAAGTTCTACAGGTAAGAAGGAACAAAAGAAAAGAATCCTGACCCCCAACACCTGTGTAAATACTATAAAGAAAGCAGTGCTTTAAGTGATTTTAACGAAAAAACCCAGCACAACTGATACAGAAACTGTGAACGCAACACTGAAAAACTGAAAGTTCCATGTTTCAAAATTTCTGAAAGAGCACAGCAGGATTTAGCTCAGGTTCTAAATTAGACACAATTTAATCTAAATCAGTACACCCAACCCTCCTAACTTTTCTATTCAGCAAATAAAAGTAAAATTTTATATATTATAAATACAGGTGGGTTATTTGATATGAAAAAAAGATTTAGAAACTGTAGAACTATCTTACCTTCAACATACGTTGGAAATGAAGCCAAGCTTTTTCTGGACTGTAATTAAGACAAAAAGGATTTCAAACAGAACATAGCATGCACAAATATGCATTAAAAATTTCTCCATGCCAAAAACCCCCAAACTTAAATCAGCCATAGTTATTAGTAAAGGTAGAATACCATTTACTATTATTTATATGTAGTATTTTCAAAATCTAAGCACCTACTGGAGTAAATTCAATGTATTCAATTTATGTCTATCTAGTAAACAATATGGTAAGACCAGACTTCACTTACTTGTTGGTCTTCACTAGTGCATTAATTATCTACCAATAGGTGCTCTACTTTTAATAATCAAGAAATATGCAGGGAAGTACATAATACCTCCAAGCTACTGGATCTTCCAACTACAAATAAATGCATCTAGGAATATAAAAATTGCACTTTACTGTTATAACTCATGACTGAAACCATCATTAACAAAATACAGTTAATCATTAGGAATGGTTTTAGATGTATCCCTCACATGAACAGAGCCTACAAAAAGCTTTCTAGATTTTAACAGGTTAGGGAGCAGCCTCTATTCTGTGGGATAACTGGATTCATCATGACCTCACCATCAACTGTGCTTACACTGTATTGAGGACAAAACCACATTTGGTAGCACCAATTACATAAATAGTGAACGAATAAATAGAATCTTCACTTGTGCATGTAAATATACACATTGAAGCAATACCATACATCCTACTGGTATTTTCTGTGAAAGACTATGAGACTAACCCTTCAGACATCTGAAGGCTACAACTTTCAGTGAGTGAGATTCACCACTTGGTTTAATCAATAATGTAAACCAAACAGAAAAATTTATCAAACATAATTGTGTTTGTCACTATATAATTGGTATTGGATATATTGAAATACCTGCTGCTGTCATAGGCAGGTAAGTGGATAGTTAATGAATCTATAACTGATTGTACTAGAAGTAACTCCTCCAATGACTGCTTAATATAATTCTATTACAAGAAAATCTATACAAATTATCAGGATAATGCATAAAATCCTCAATAATTTTTCAGTATATTTCTACACACGAGAGGCAGCCCACATATATTAATACTTTACAAACTATTTATTTATGTTTAAGCAGTGAACAAAATCCATGATACACATTTAGCAACTTTTCAGCACTCTAAGTAGCAATTATTTTCAGGATAGAGTGGTGCAAACCACTATTATATATGTCTTTATTCTCACTAACAAATTTCATTTTTCTTTTTCATTACCCAGGTAGAAAGGCATTCTACTAAAACCACTAGTAAGAGTAAAGTAACAGATAAAGTTACCAATAGGTGGAAACCTACACCTTTTAATTTTACATAGCCATGAATAATGAAATATCAAGGTCATTAATATTTTATTACTTTCAATAATCTTTTTGCCATCTGGTATTATAAATTTATATTTAATAAAAAGGTTTCTCTAAGATCTAAGAATCCAGAAATTATGAGGCTGTTTTATCACTTTTATTCTTGCATTAGAATTCAGTGGGAATTATTCCCCATCTGAAGAAAACTAATAGCCCAATACATCCTACAGTGAAACCTGGTTTACCACCTCTGTAACTATGTGTAAGGACATCCTAACAATGAAAATCAACAGCATTTTGTTTAGTTTCTTTCTTTAAGTTTATTGATACCTAAAAAACAGCTAAAATATAGAATACATAGTGACAAAGTCTGTAGTGAAGAATGCTTAAGGTTTTAATAAGCTAACAGTACAGCAGATGAAAATGTAAAGGCATGATCTATAGTTGAAAATTTCAGAATATGAAATATTATGGGTTTCTTCGGTCTTTTGAAATTTTTCATTATTTTCTAAATGCAAATGCAGACTGGCACAATTACATACATGTTACAAGCTTTCCTATCCCCTGATAGTTGCAAAAGTAAAAAAGAAAAAATGGATTATTTAATTAGTGTTTAATTTTTAATCCACTTATAGTAGATCAGGTTTTTGATTTTGGAAGATAACTCATGCATTGTTATAAGTAACAATATGGTATTTTGTTATGGTAGGTTTTAGACTGTTTTCAAGTTTATTAAGAAACGGCAAATAAACCAAATATTTGCAGATTTTTTTGTTTAGAGAACCTACCACTCAATACTAATCCAAATACTTCTTAGGACAAATGTTTCTTTTCACGCTATGAGCAGTTCTATGCACACTTACTTTGTTTTGGTGGAACTACTGCAGTCTAAAGCACTACCAGGAGAGGGGAAAAAAACCAAACTATGTAGCTTTACTCTGAGAAGCCTGGAGTCGGGAACTGAATTCTGACTAAGAATCACTTGCAGTCCAGTTTCTACAATGACAAAATATTAAGCAGCATAATTTAGTATGCTTATTAAATTAATTTAATTTAAACCCTTTTTCACCTGGCTGAGAAATACTTTTTCTTAGTGGGGGGAAAAAGGGACTTCGTTTCGTCTCTGCTACAGAGGAGATCTTGGCTTTTTGGTAAATCAGTACACTGCAGCCTGTTAAACAAACTTAGGGACAGCTAAACACAGAGTCAGGAATGCCATGATGAAGAGTCTTCAGCATGTTAGAAATTCAGTCAGATAGCCGGGCAAGCATAAGGTAAAGAAGCACAAGGAAAGAAAAAAGAAAAGGGATTGCACAGGTACAAGGGAGCAAGGAAAGTTAAAAGGTATAAGCAGCTTGAACAAGATTGTGGCTTTTAGAAAGGTTTTACTCTACCTCTTTATTAGTGGAAGCCTCTGCTGTACTGCAGACATCCTGGTGATGTTGCCTGCTAGATGATTCAGCACCTCGAGGTGAAGAGGAATCTGGAGATGGAGACTAGACATGGCAAGAAAATCAAAAGTTATTGTGAGTGCCCCGTGTAGAAATTATTCTTCCATATTCTACATACTATGCTCTGACATTCTAAGAACGAAAAGGTGAAGTCACTTAAGAGTAAGCTGTGATGGGAGACAAGTGAATTGACCTTAAGCAGCACACAGGGATTCCGCTGAAGTTTATTTAGTTGTCAAACTGGGAAAAGTGAAAAAAAGACTGAATTTTCCCCATAAGCACACATGCTTATTATTAACCTGAGGTGCGAAACTAATCTAATCTGAGCAGAGGAAGGCCACAGCAGTTGTCCAAAAATGTTATTCCATTATCTTAACAAAACAAGTTTTATAAACTGTGCAGAGTAATATTGATGTATTCAAGAATTTATTAATATATTCAATGACAATTTAATACCAGTGTAATCAAGGACTGGGATTCCTCATTCTAGATACAGTAAAAACTTGGAAAATATTCAAGAGTTCATGAGATGAGCTCAGTACATGCTATTTAGATCAGATTTCCTCACTCTTCTCCTTTTTCCATAAACAATTCAGTGGACCAACTGTCTATGTGATTGATCAGCAAGTATCTTGATAAAGGGGAAGAATGTTCTGGGAAAGGATATTCTAATCATAGACATTTCCTAATGAATGCTGGTGATGTGAAAAAGCTGTAGCAAGGCATCTGAAGTACAGAGCAGCGGGGCCTGGTGTGACGGTGTGACACAAGAACACAGAATGTCGAGTTAATGAAGGTGACTGAAATGAGAGTACAAAGCTTTAACCCAGCAGGCATTTTAAGAGGCAGATTTTAAGGAGATACCTACAAAACATGTCTACCCAAGCCAAAATGGAAATCCTCAAAACGGAAGTTTAGCATTTAGCTACAGCTGGGTACTTAGCCCAATAGCCCTGGCATTCTACACTCTCCTTTACCACAGGAAGAGTGCAGCTCTAGATTTGCCAGCTCAACAGTACATCACTGATGGCAAAACAAGTCAAATGCTATTCTTATCTTTTCATAAACAGTGTGACATAGCTTTTCTCTGAGCCAGTGAGTCATATCAGAAAAGGGATACATTTCCAGTGGTCTGAGATGGCAGCAGCTCCACCCTCATGCTCTGCATCTACTGCCGCTGAAAGATTGAGTTCTATGAAACAGTGTACAAAAAACTCACAAAATCAAAACCAAACCAAGAACAACAACTAAAACTCCAAACATCTAAGTTTCTCCTAGCCTCCCTTAGATAAGAAACGAAACAAAAAAAAGTAATTCCCTTCTCCGCTTCTTTCTCTTTACAGACATTCCTCTATCTCAGAGAATAACTAAGTATTAAAATTATAGTTAACTAATAAATGCTTCCAAAGAGTTAAGAAACAATTCTTAACATATATCTCCTGTGTTAAAGAGCAGACCCTGCATCTCCCTGTATTTTGAATCAAAACTGCAAGACAAAAGAAGATGAGCTGTGAAACAATCAAAAAGCTGGCATGTAGTTGGACCATCGGACTGAAGAATTACTTGCCGAGAGAGCCTGTGAGTAGGGGCTGTGGGAGAGATACAGGCTCCCTTGACTTGCTGTGTAATTACCAGTCAACAGTGCCAGAGTGATGCAACTGCACAAATGGCAACTCCTATTTACATAAGGAAGAGTTTTCATAGTGCTCACATTCTTATAATTATGCAGTATTTCTGTATTAGGAATAAATTTAAAAGGTGCATAATACTATCAATGCAATAATGACATCTAGATATTGTAGGACTGAGCTTTAAACAAGAAACAAAGAAATCAATTTAAGCATCAAATGTATATGTGCACACAAAAAAACACTCTATAATGGCTGAAAACTCTCATGTTCACACACTGAAGGATAAAGATCAATTATTTCATTGAAACCAGACAATTAAGAAATTGTGCATAATTTGAAATGAACTAACAGTTATTCCAGTGGCACTATAAGTGCCTTTACTCAGCTATTTTCATGTACAAAGTATCAGAACTAAGTTATTACACAACTTTCTATGTGCTCTATTTGAATGTTTGCTCAAATATTTATTTTGGGGGAGAAAGTCCTTGAATAACAACAACAACCAAACAAACAAACACCCTCAAAAAAAACCCACCAAGAACCAGAACTACTAAACCCAAATATCAAATATCTTACAAAGTTTGCTGCATAACATGACGTGACAGCTGTCTTGAAAACATTCGTACAGTAAAGTCCAGTCTTTGAAGAATGAACACTCAGTTCTCTTTGACAAAGAAATGCATTTTTAGACGTACTGTATACAATGTACAAGGAAAGAATGCAGTCACAGCAATACAAGAAATATTTTGATGGATGATAGTGGATAGATAATTTGCACAGCTGTTCTAAACAAAGTCTAAAATAAAGGCTTAGCGACTGTTTCACTGCCATTTGTCATTAACAAAACAAGTTTTAGAAGCCTAACAAATTGTTGTCAGAACAAACACAGCAAGGTCACATGATGCATGCTGTTATTGGCCACAGATGTCTATCAACAGAATTAGATTTTTATTTTAGATGCAGCAATACAAAAGTGATAGCTATCCCTTTTTGTCTTGAATATCTACTTACATTTTTCTTGCGATACTCAACCTGGTACATCCAAAAATTCTCCATCTCAATTTTGGCGTTGTTTGACTCTAACTAACATGCAATCCACTCCACCTGAGAAACCCTCCTGGCTCTTGTGCAGAGGGATTTAGTAACAGAACTTATAAAAGGAGAGGATTGTGTTGCATCAAACCTATCCAGGTCAATCCTGCTGTTCCCTATGCGGTTCATGAAGAGACATGTAACTGACACTGAAACACCTTCAAATACAACCACTTGCTCTTGCTTTACAAAGGCAGTGCTGTTTTATGTGCTTTCAGCAGCAGATCATTTGAAGAGAGTACAGCCTGTGGGTCACACAGTCACACATAAGGCTAGGACAGACAGGATGAAATCACAGAATCATGGAGTCATAGAATCTTTTATATTGGAAGGGACCTTAAAGATCATCTAAATTTTACTGCCCCCACCATGGACAGGGACACTTTCCACTAGACTGGTTTGCCCAAAGCCCCATCCAGCCTGGTCTTGAACACTTCCAAGGATGTGGCACCTGGAAAAACTGTGCCAGTGCCTCACCACCCTGACAGTAAAGAATTTTTCCTTGTATCTAATCTAAACCTATTTTGTCAATTTGAAGCAGTTCCCCTTTGTCCTATTGCTATATGCCCTTGTAAGAAGTTTTTCATTGAGCAGTATCCCCAAGTCCTTACCTGTAGAGCTGCTCTCAATGAGTTCTTCCAGTTTGTGTTTGGGATTGCCCCGGCCCATGTGCAGGACCTTGCACTTGGCCTTGTTGAATTTCATGAGGCTCTCATAGGTCAGGTGCCCCTCGCAAGCCTACCCATGTCCCTCTGGATGGCAACCCTTCCCTCCAGTGTGTTGACCACTCCACTCAGCTAGGTGTTGGCAAACTTGCCAAGGGTGTGTGCATTCAATCCCACTGTCCATGTTGCTCACAAAGACGTTAAACAGAACTGGTCATTTTTTGTTTTGAAAAAGGTAGCTTATTCAGAGCTTTTTTTATCGTATCATGTGTGGACAAATCAACAAATGCTTCAGAAATTAAGGATTCACTGAAACAACAGAGCATTACTTATCTGATACTTATGTCTACCTACAGGTATTATGGCACAGGTATGGCACAGTCTCCTTGTACATTACCTCAGGAGACAATCGGATAAAGTACGGCCTTTTTTTAATTTTAGAGATAGTGTTCTGTAAAGAACCCGTAGACAGTAGGAAAAGGTCAAAGCACTATGGAATTGTCAGGTCCAACATGCAAGTATAGTCAGATGCATTCTATCACAAGAACTGCCTTTATCAGGACAACTATGGCAGTAAATCTCCCAGGTTTTAGGACAACTATGTGATAGCAGTGTCCTTTGTCATTTGTACAGCTCAAATTCTGTCCACTAAAATACAGACTGAAACCATAGGGTTTAGTTGGCATAAATACCCATAAAGAGTAAAGCTAAAAGTTAATGATTATTGGTTGTCTTTGTTGAAAATTTAAGTATAGTGCTAAAAATGGTGGGCTTGAAAAAAATGATACCAACTTAGCACATTACACATACTTGCATACAATCAATTCAAGTTATAATTTTGATGTATGGATGAAACTTAACCTTGTACTGTAGTTCTGGTATAACTGCCTCTTCGCATACCCTGTGCACTTACCCATCAGTTTGCTGGGTGGTCCAGGACTTGCCTCCTGTCAGTTTGTGCATACATAGGGCAAGGTGACCTGAGACACAGTTACTGGCTGAACTGCTCATTCAGAACCACAGATGTGATTAACTGCTATAGGACCTCTCTATACAGAAACTTCAGGTAGTCTAAAGAGATTCCCCCAAAAGGTTCCTCCTGTGCTCAAGACAACTAATAAGCATCATTTATCATTTTAACTACCACCCTGGGTAGTTAGCATCTAAAGTGAGGGGCTCCGTCAACGGGCAGCTTTTGGGTCAGGACTCTGACTAATCCAACAGCTGACTCATGCAGTTGCTGCCACAGAAATGACCAATTTGCTTATAGGTAAGACACTTGCTGGTAGTCAACAGAAATTATTCCCGCCTATGCAGATAACATCATGTAAACAGTCTTAGTAGGCATTTAACAAAGGATGTGTTTTGTATGTAGCTTAAAGTAAACAATAGCAATGGATCACACATGCTGGAGTGATCATATAGGATCACAGACCAAGTAAAGAACAAATCTAAGAAAAAATGCAGTTTGGGAAGTCTTGGTTTGTGGAATTTCCCCTGATCCAGGTGATGGTGTCTTGCAAAGACAGAGCCTCTTGTCACTTGCCACCATCTTGACAATGAAAAACAATCCCATTTGAGAGATCTGACTCAAGGTTGGCTGCTTCTCTGAGTATGGACTTCCTTAGCCGTACTTTCACTTGAAGTGCAGTTTTACGTGTCAGTCTGAAAAAATCCCTGTGGATTCCTCCTGCGTGTTCAGCAGATTTTAACTATAGCAAGTGCTGTTTTAGTATTCAACAGCACAGAAAAAATCAAATTACTTTCATCTTTCAATAATTTAAAAATGTAATCAAACAAAACAATATTCAAGGGGTTATATATGCCATGCTGACCATAATTTAAAAGCCAGTCACCCATTTGGGAGTGTTTGCCTTCAAGCAGACTAATTGCTAAATTTAAGCTTTCTTCTGTGTGATTGATGAATAAAATACTTTTTGTTTTGATTTGCTTTGGTTCTTTAGTGATTTGTGGTTTGAGGCATTTGGGGCTTTTTCCCCTGCATAAACTTAAGTCTGTGTCTCTCATAAATGATGGAAAGCTGACCTATAGTTTCTGTGCTCAACTAACAGTTTTAAAAAATCTGCTCAGAAAAAAACCTCAACAATATACTGTCAATAAAAACTCATCTTTATTTCAATTATTTCCTTACTCTTTCCCCCTCTTTGTTCATTTATTACTCAACCCTGCTTAATTATTTAAAAGACTTCTCTATTGCCTTTTAATAATACATTACTCCTGCTGTGGGAAAAGTGAAGCAAATTCATCTCCATGAAAACACTAAGGTATCAAAATTGAGAAAATTCTGCAACTGAGAATGCAAGGGTTGAAATAAAATATACATAACCAAAAATAACAGAGAAGCAAAACAATGCAGGTCAATTCTGTTCCACCTAGAAGACTTGTCTTCAGCTCTGAATTTCTATTTCACAAATCTAAGCCACCCATATACAGGATTTTACTTTGTATTAGGGTTTATTCTAACATCCCACCACCTCAAATGTCTGCAGAGGAACAGATATTATAAAACACCAGTGACAGGGCTTTGCAAAACCAAAGTATTGGCATGTAGAAACAAATCATGTCCTGCAGGTCAACAAAACTTGGCTTTCAGATCTATAACCCCATGGATAACTGAACAGATCTCAGAAAAAAAGTCATGGTAATTGGTTCTTAAGCGGACAATTTCTACCTCCAAACCACTGTTTTCTCCTGATTATGGCAGAGTTGAAGCAGGCAGTCTGCTTCTATTCTGTTTAATTCACAGCCCAAAAAATTCTACTTGACTTTTTGAGCCTTCCAGCGCTTTTCTCAGTAGGTTTTCGTACTTCCACAACTGAGCAAGCTACTCTTCTCAAAGCTCTGTAAATGAAGATACTTACTTTCCACACATTTTAAACACCAGAATATTTAATTGCATTTTATATTATCTACTACACAAAACTGTAATGCTTTCAACTTCAACATGTGGATGAACACTTATCCTCAAATCCAGATCCATGCGCTGCATGTCTTCTATTTAGACCTTTAAACACAACCATTTCTGTGCTTGGCTAGGGACATTCACAGCAGGTTTCCAGTGGAGAATCTGACAAGAATGGTGAGCAAGAGCTACCTAAATGGGATATGGGCCTACCCTTCCAGTGAGGTAACTGTGTGCATTTAGAATGTGTTTTCATAAAGGGTTTCCTGCTTCACTACTCTCAGGCACCAATGTACTACAAGGTCCATGCTTAAGCTTTTTCAGAACTCCCAATACAAACTTTATTCAGTATGGTGAAAAGGCTGAGAAAATTAGAAATTGTTCAGCCTGGAAAAGAGAAGGTGTTGGGCGACCTAACTGCAGCCTTCCAGTGCCTGAAGGATGCCTAAAATGAAAGCTGGAGAGAGATTGTATGCAAGAGCATGTAGTGACAGGACATGGGGGAATGGCTTCAAACTGAAAGAGGGCAGGTAGAGATTAGGTATTAGTTAGAAATTCTTTACTGTGAGGCTGATGAGGCACTGGAACAGGTTTCCCACAGATGATGTGGCTGCCTCATCCCTAGAAATGTACAAGACCAGGCTGGATGGGACTGTGAGCAACCTGGTCTAGTGGGACGTGTCCCTGCCCATGGCATAGTGGTTTGAACTGGATGATCTTTAAGATCCCTCCCAACTCAAGCCATTCTATGATTCCATGATTTTATGGCTGAACAAAATCTCTCCATTTCACACCCAGAAAACACAATCTTGTTTCACAAGAATCAACAATGCCGTTCCATAGCCTTTTCCATCAAGGGTCAGTTTCCTGATGCCACACTTCTTGCAGTTGTGCAGCTCTAACTGCTATTGTATTTGAACAAGAGATCCTCATGAGGCTATATCCAAATGATGATCTGCTTTGATTTAAAATAAGATTTCTGATAAATAGACTTTGGAAATATATGTCAATTGTACAGATCTCATTTGTGTGACAAATGATAAAAAACACTCTTACTGCCTTTACTCAGAAGACACTGAGGATTTTTCAGCTTTTGTCAAATACCCAAGTAGAACACCTTCCCCACAAACTTACTGTCCAGACCACCCCTGATTCAAGTGAAAACATGCATCATTAAACCAGAGTGCACAAATCACATGGCAGGTAATATTCTCCATTGCTAAATAATAAACAGGTACCTCTTTAAACTATTTATTTATTCACAGAAGTCTGCTACCTGCCTCCTACACCACAGGACTACCACGGTTTATTACAAAAGATTGGTCCATAGGCAATGAGCAATTTACTTTTCTCATACACCTTACCAAACGTTTATTTTGAGCATAAATACCATGGAATGACTGATAATCCTGGTAGATTAACCTGTGAATAAAACTGGAATCAGGACATCTTAAACAGACACAGATACAGTGATCTGTATCATTCTTACCATCACATTCACTGCATGTCTTTCCTAACAGTCCCAAACTATACCTAGCTGCAGGTTAGCTGAATACTTCTGAATTGTTAGCTTCTTAAAATAGTCTCTGGACACTTCCAAATGGCATCCTACTAAGCATTCTGCTGTGACTGTATTACCCAAATGCTCAGCACTGGGGAATAACCATCACCTGCTTGGGAAAAAAGGCAAAGGAAGCTATTGTATTTAGTAAGTCTCAAGCACAAATCATTCCTCTGGCTTCACTGGTGTCGTGGTTTGACATGTATGCTAAATGTTCTCTACTAATTTCTCTTCGGTTAACTATTTTTTCTATCTGAGATCGTGACTAAAGCAGAAACACAGGCAACAAATTCAACTATGACTTACAAAGATAGATTTATTCACACACACTCAGAAGAACAAGAAAGGGAAAAGAAAAAAAAACATGAAAATGTCACGAAGTACTTTTCCCTCCTCCCCTTAACAACATTCTAAATACAATCTAAACATCTATGTCTAGTAGTCCACCCCCCTGCAGCCTGCCCAAATGCCACATGGGTTTTCTCTCAGTCTTTGGGAATATTTCAAAATGCTCATCTAGCTTTCAGTGAAACTTTACTCAGTCTACACTGTTGCTAGATAAAGCAAACCTAAACTATTAAGAAAAAAAAATGTCAACTTTTCTATTAAGTCTTCATTCTTTGTCTCATCTTCTTCATCTCAGCAATCTCATTGGAGCAGGAGAAAAGGGTCTACAACTTATTTTCAGTTCGCAGCTTCCCATGATATCACATGCTGAGGAGGGTGAAGACCAGGGGCTCCCAGCCTCCCCTCACCCCGCTCCATCTTCCCTTCTCGCCCTCCCCAGAACGACCGGGGGGGAGGGAGCTCTCTCTCGCTGCTGCCCTATCGCGGGACCCTCCCTTCTCGTCCCCCCAGATTAACGGAGGGGAGGGAGCTCTCTCTCGCTGCCGCCCTGCCGCGGCCTCCTCCCTTCTCGTCCCCCCGAATCGAGGGGGAGGGAGCTCTCTCTTGCTGCCGCCGCCATTCCTGGCCCGGCTCGGCGTGGCCGGCGCCCCTGGTGGTGGTCTCGCCGCTGCTAGTCACTGCTGCCACTCGACCTAGCTCGGCTCCGCCGCCGNGGGCCCTTCCTCCTGCTGGGCCCCTGGGCCACCCACGGCCGAGGCCGCAGGGTGGCCCAGCTGTTACCTGCTGCCCAGCAGGAAGGCCAAAAGGGCTGAACTTCTTGCTAAAGATATTTTTAAACTTTTTCTAGTCAGTAGAGAGTGTTCACTGGACGTAATATCCTGTTTTACAAACCATCACAACTGGTCTCAAGCGGATAGCTTCTAGCTAAATAAAAATTGACTGTTGTTTGTATCTAAAGAAGACTTACGAGTTTTGCTATCACAGGATTAAGATGACAATATTAGTCGAAATATTTTCAGGTAAGTTCTATCTAAAAGAAAATAGTTTTGCTAAAAACAACTTGAGGAGAATTTTCAAAGTAGACTTGCAAAATAACTGAAGGCAAAAAAAGCACTCAATTTGCATTATTTATCTGCAGCAATTGGATACTTCTGGGGCAAGAAAATCATGTCTGCCTGAAGGTAAAAACGCTCATATTTCCAGGTCAATGCTATAAATCAGACTGAAAAACATCTCTGGCATACACTGGTTACACTGAAAAGCCCTCATCTGAGATCCTGCTTTTTTCTTGTGGGAGACAGAAGAACAATTTACAATTAGATGAATGGACTCCAACTATATTTTTATTACATTGACCACTTATGGTCACTTAGTCAACACAAGCTAGTTTTGCCCAATATACAGCTAAGCAGTTCTAGGAATGCTTCATTAAAGAAAGCAGACAGTTTTTGTGTTGCCATCTATATTAACGAATCCAGTAAAGCAAATACATACCTCTTCTTCAGGGAAAAACAAAATTCCTACTCAGTCCCAAGTCCCTTCTACAACAAGTCTTCTCCTCAGTCTGCTACAGATCTTCTGAATTATTTGTGTAATCTACTTCTTCCTTCCAAGAACACAGACTCTTTGTACATCTACAACCATCGTTTCTCTCTTCACTGAGCTATACTAACTGTCATTATAAATCACTGTTTTGATTTCAGCCAGCCCTGAAAATTTCAGTCAGGTATTTATCTGACATGGTACAAAAAATATTGCATGAGAAATTAAATTTTTGGTGCAAAATGGGGATCTCTATGTACTTCAATATTTAATGTATGCAGAGACCAATAAAAACATCTGTTTTTTCACTATATGAGCATATCAGGCTGAGTCATATCAGCACATCTCAGAAAAGTTCAATTCTGCAAGATGCACCTGGATTTTGGAGAGGAGGTGAGGCATCTTCAGGAAGAACTCGGTGCAGGAAAAATAAAATCTGGAAGCTGTACATCTCAATCAGCTTGCATGTTTTTTCAGCATCCCAAACACCACGCTCCAAAAATCTCTTCCCATTTGTAGAATACTAGCCTTCCTCATTTTGAAGACAGATAAACAAATCAGAAGCCTGTCACACATCTACCTAGCATGTGATCTTTTCTTACCATCTGAATTCCCTTTGCAGTAACTGAGGTGTCTTGAATAGTTCTCATGCATTCCTAGAATGTTACAATAATTCAGTCTAAAATACCAAAATAACACACAAGATGTTCTACTTCTGCTGTTCTTCTAAAAAAAATCCAAACAAAAGGTCACAAAAACCATTCCACAGCAATAAAGAGGAATGGAGCAACATTTGCAGGTACTTGCCCTTGAAGTAATAGTATATGAAACTGTAATAGATAATACTTGGTCAGTAAATTTAGTCTACCAGCTCTTTTAGTATCAGGCTACATTTAACCCATTTAACAGTTGTTTATGAGTTTATTTTACAAAATAATGCAGAAAACTCATAAAACTTGAAGTAAATTTTTTCTTCAAGACAGCTAGAATCACAAACTGGTAGGCAAGCCTGCTCCAAGTTAAACCTCATGCCAATAGCACATAATTTCAAAAATGCTAGAAATGCTTAAATCTGAACAACTGCCTTCAATACTCAGGTTGCTGTAAATACACTTTACGGTGACAGTGTCATACACTGAGGTTTGTAACATATTTCTAGAGACTGTAAGTTGACATGCAACTTTTCTAGAATACGAATCTGATCTATGATACCATCATAAAGAATATTACCAGATTCCTAACTGTTGGGACTGTTATGTGACAGAACATGAAATGTAGAAAATTTAGAGTTAACAAAAGCACACAAAGTGAAACAGTAGAAAACTGTTTGGTTGGTATTCTAAAATACATTTTGGCAGTTAAAAATATAACAGCATTTGCTTCAGAAAAGACATGTAAAGAGCTTCATGTGACAAATTCTTGTACAGCATACCTGGGGTCAGTAGTGTTAAATAAAGAAAAATCTGGCTACTTGTTAATGCATGTTTACCTCTCTTACGCTCTCCAGAGTACAAATTTAAAACAAAGCAGTTTTTCAAGAATGAGACACCAAACAAGAAAATAATGCACCCTTCCTTCACTGCCATGCATGCCACAGTTAAAACAATTAGACACAGATAACCTGAGAGGTGAAAGCTTTGTGTACTCACATCTCCATCTAGTGGCCTCTGGTCGTCAGAATCCCTGGATGGACTGATGTCCTGTCGCATCACCCAGATAGGCTCCTTGGGTTCATCAGGGGTGTAAGGAGAGCGGATGGTCCTCGTCTTCACTTCCTCAATAGCCTCTTTAATATCCTTGATGGCCAGTGAAATTGCATCTCTTTTTTCCTTGCTGTACCTCTGTACAGATTCTCCCAAGCCAGATGTAACTCGAGAACCAGATGTGAGCTGGCCATTACTTTCATGCCCACCACTGACAAGAGCCTGACCATGCTCCAAACTCTGCTCTGACTCTGGCATGTCTTCAGCTGCCTTGTCTAAGCTCTGGGAGCTCATACTCTGCTTCACCTCTGCTACAATTTGATCAATGTCCTCCTCTTGTTCATAACTATCCATTCTGGGGTAGGGTGCAAACTCTGCTTCCTTTTCAGGGCTGTCAGACTCTCCGTCAGACCGTTCATCATAATGGTGCAGGCGGGCACCAAGTGCCTCCTTGCGGTAATTGTCAGCTTCCTCCCTCTCCCGCTCATACTGCTGGATGCCCTCCCTAACATCAAGATCTGGTGCGTCCCCTATTTCCTCATAAACATGCTCCTGCAGTCCATAGTCAGCATAAGCCTCAGCATATTGTTCATCCTCTCCTCGGTGGAAGAGGCGATGTGTGTAGACATAACCTGAGTAGGCTGCATTCATGGCTTCTTCGTGCTCGATGGAATGGAAATGTAAGTGATTGGGCAATGTTCGGTTATGAATGGCCTCTCCATGCTCAGCCTCAGCATTCTCTGTGTACTCCTCGGACTCAGGCCTGTACTGCACTGCATAAGCACTTTCATCCTCATTTTCCTGCACTCTCTCGATGTCGTAACTGTCCTCCACTGTGGCTATCACATCCCCTTCTGCAGTATCTGTGTGATTGTGGAAACCACTCTCAGTGCTGGCTGACCGAGCTAACATGCTTTCCTCCTCCTGCCCAGACAGGCCCACGTGACTGCTGTTGGTGTGTCTTGGGTAGCGAGCTGCATACCTCTGTTCCTCTTCCACCTCTGAGTGCTCCAGGTCAGCCTCCACTGACTCATTCACTACTCCGTTTGCTGGCTCTTCACTGATCTCCCCCTCAGGTGGTCCAACCAAATGGTTCATGGCAAGTTTTGGAGAGTTGGTCATTTATTCTGCTGACATTTTGTCTATCACAGCTGGAAAGAAATAAAAAAAAAACAACCCTGACATTACTGTCAATTTTAAAAAGTGCAGTTAATAAACAGAAGCAACAAAATGCACCCTTCCTTCCCAGCAGACAAACACTTGACTCAGCTCTGCAGTCAGGTAATAGACAGCACAACAGTATGATCTCTCATGCAAATGATCTCCAACAGCAGCAAGCAACAACAGCACCCTTGGGGACTGCACTTCTCCCTTCCATGGGAGAAGTTTTCCTTGTGGAAGTAATTCCTTGTGGAAGTATCATTTCCAAATAACCCCCTGGAGATGCCTGTATGCACTGCAGTGGCATTGCAATGATGCTGGCATATTAGAAAAGCTAATTTTTGCCAGGAGTTGAACCACAGCAAAGATGACAGAAATATTTCACCTTTGCTCCAGCACTCTCCCCACAGATCACTAACTTGGAGCAAAGGAAGGATGCTGTAATGTAAAACAGCAGATTTAGTCCTGTCAAGGGAGTCTGCAGTTGCTCAGATACATGACAGCTATATGCATTCAATACTTCTTCAGTATGACATCTTCAGGTGATCTAGTCACCCTATGCACTTTTAAAAAAACAGTAGAAATTAAAGTGCACTCTTAGGGTGCAGTACATCTGAAGTACCTGTTTCTTCTCCCTAAAGAAGCATACGAACAACTAGATGAAAGACAGTTATCTTTCTGGAATCTACTTATAATCAGTTAAGACAGCTTCTTTCCTAAAGCATGGAGAAGACATTACTAATACGCATAACTATGACCACATTGAGACTAGTGGGACATCTCAGCCTTGCTAACTTGGAGTAAAAAAATCTCAAGAGGTTATATGATTACTAGAGAGGTCTGCCAATAATAAAAAATATGCAACGAACAGAAACAGGCCTATCTATCTCATAAAGATTTATTTTTATAAAACAGCTTCAGCTCTTTAGAATCTTGTGCTATGTTTTTAAGATGCAGTAGTCCTCCTCACAAAGAGGACATGTAATGTCTTTTTAGCTACCTAAATCAAGCCGCATATCCATAAATAAAATACAGATCTAGCTTCTGACTTACTGATAAGTACTAAAGAAAAGGTACCTACTGGAAGACTGCTAACTCGAAGGATCTATAAAAGCATGTGCCAACTGCCAACTAAAAAAATTAATGTGAATGTGAAATAGAACTTGGATCAAATCTAAGGGAGGGAGGGAGGCTCAGGTGGCACTTCACTGACTAAATGAGCTCTGTGCAGAAGAGCAGTGGGAATAACCTCCTGTGATGAGAAAGCAACAGCAATTTCAGTTGCTCTCTATCAGAAAAGTTGACAGGCAGGCAAGCCAAGGTGTGAGTCACTTGCACCATACTTCCACAGGAAATCCAGAGGGTGCAGCTTCCAGCTCAGTGAGCACTCCTTGCTTCTGTTACATCTAATGTTTTAGCCCTTTAAACACAGGCGTCCTTAAAAAAAATTACACTTGTAAAGTAACAGCTAATAAATCATATTAGGTGGACCTTTAAGGATGTTGTACCCAAACTATTCCCTTTCAAAATAACTATGAAAAAACTCAGTTTGTTTCTTCCAACTAACGAAGGGGTGTTAGTAAGGCTTCAGTGACAAGATAAGGTCTTTTCCAGGTAAGACTTCTGAGACATTAGGAAAGAATGGGCAGAATACAGGTGTATATGCTGGTGTGCACCAGAACTAATAAACCTAACACTCTACCCCCACACAACATAAGAAAGCAAGTACATTGGACAGCTTTCCACTTTTAGCCCACAAAAAGGGTGAGGATGCCAAGGTGCACCACCTCTTTGAAAAGTCCTTCCCAAGGATGATTACAGCAGAGGAATACATTCGGTGCAGGTAGCTCAGTTTGCAGTCTGCACTGTGAGCTGCAGATTGAGCTCTGGGTGGCAGGAACCCCAGGCAAGAGGCTGGGAAGTGCCAACTCTTTGCATAACACAGGACACGAAGATGCTGGCGCCAGCCAGGTGGATGGACAGGATGGACACTGTGACACAGCTGGAGCCAAAGACTACAGGAGGGAAAGTGAGCCTTTGGCACACTTGGACTGTGGGGGGATAAGAGCTCAGGAGCTCCTTTGTTCAGGCTCCCTCCTCAGAGGCTCAGAGCTTGAGCTGCTTCTGTGTTATGGCACCATGAATAAATGGCTTTATGGAAAGAGACATCCAAGCCTCTGCTGTGGGAAACCTGGGGTCAAACCGACCAGGAAACCTGGGCCAGTGAGAATGTGTAGGAGTCAGGTGGGGACCTGTCAGGTCACTGGAGTGGCCACCATGAAGGGGCTTCAGTCCCAGCAGTGACAGTCCCTGGTGGTGGGAGTGTGACTGTCAAAAGTCTCCTGAATGGTCAAATTGGGAAGGTTCTTTAATACGGCCTGCTTTCATTGAAGTCAGTTATAAAATTTCCACTCTTTTCCACATAGACTGAATTAGGCTTAAATAGAGGGTTGGTTAAAAAATCGACCTTAAATTTGTTGAATTCAATTAGCCCCTGACTTGTGGCTCAGTGTCATTGGTCACCCCCAGAAAAAGGGTAGTGCTAGTCAAAACAAATGAAGACACAGATAAACACAGGATGATGATCAACTTTCTGAAATTTTCTCACATGTATCCTGATACATCTTCAACTTAATTATGTTTTTAGAACAGAAGGCAAAAAATCAGCTACATGAAGATTACTCAAGTCAAATAAGATATCAAATGCCATAATTTCTATGACAATAAAAATACCGATAATCGTTGAAAATATGTTATCCTCTTTTAGAAGTTTTAAAACATGGTTGCAATATAATGAGTTTTATGGACTGTAAGAAACAAGTCCGCAGTCAGTTGACACAGTAGTCAGTCATAGGCTAGACTAGATGATCTCAGGGGTATTTTGTAGCCGAAATGGGCTCGGTGCCCCCAGGCTGCCCCCGGTGCCAGCAGCGGCTCCTCCCTGCACACGGCCGGGGAGATGCGTCAGCTCTGCGGGCTGCAGTGCACGCCCGTGGCACAGGTGCCCAGCGGGATGCATGCCTCAGTGGGCACCTCCTCCAGTGTCTAGTGCTGGTAGCCCCGGGGGTATCCTGCGGAGCCGATGTGAGATGCAGCAGTGGCGCTCCAATCCACTCCACGGTCTGCACGGAGCCCCGTGCAGAGCAGCGGGCCCCCGTGCGGAGTGGCAAGCCCAGCCTTGCCCCTCGCCCCGGCCCACCGGGAGTGCCTGCGCCGCGCCCGCTGGGGCTGCCCCCCCGCTCCCACAGTGCCTGTGCCCCACTCTCTCAGCCGCCCCACCTGTCGTGGCCGTGCCCCACTCTGTGCTTGCAGCCGGCCCCGGAACCAGGAGCAGAGGTGGTGCCCGGTGGCGCGGGCGCGCTGCTGCCTCCTCTGTCCCGGGGCTGTGGTGAGGCAGCTGCAGCGGCCGCAGCGCGGAGCGTGACTCCATCCGGAGCCCAGCAGGGNGAAAGCAACAGCAATTTCAGTTGCTCTCTATCAGAAAAGTTGACAGGCAGGCAAGCCAAGGTGTGAGTCACTTGCACCATACTTCCACAGGAAATCCAGAGGGTGCAGCTTCCAGCTCAGTGAGCACTCCTTGCTTCTGTTACATCTAATGTTTTAGCCCTTTAAACACAGGCGTCCTTAAAAAAAATTACACTTGTAAAGTAACAGCTAATAAATCATATTAGGTGGACCTTTAAGGATGTTGTACCCAAACTATTCCCTTTCAAAATAACTATGAAAAAACTCAGTTTGTTTCTTCCAACTAACGAAGGGGTGTTAGTAAGGCTTCAGTGACAAGATAAGGTCTTTTCCAGGTAAGACTTCTGAGACATTAGGAAAGAATGGGCAGAATACAGGTGTATATGCTGGTGTGCACCAGAACTAATAAACCTAACACTCTACCCCCACACAACATAAGAAAGCAAGTACATTGGACAGCTTTCCACTTTTAGCCCACAAAAAGGGTGAGGATGCCAAGGTGCACCACCTCTTTGAAAAGTCCTTCCCAAGGATGATTACAGCAGAGGAATACATTCGGTGCAGGTAGCTCAGTTTGCAGTCTGCACTGTGAGCTGCAGATTGAGCTCTGGGTGGCAGGAACCCCAGGCAAGAGGCTGGGAAGTGCCAACTCTTTGCATAACACAGGACACGAAGATGCTGGCGCCAGCCAGGTGGATGGACAGGATGGACACTGTGACACAGCTGGAGCCAAAGACTACAGGAGGGAAAGTGAGCCTTTGGCACACTTGGACTGTGGGGGGATAAGAGCTCAGGAGCTCCTTTGTTCAGGCTCCCTCCTCAGAGGCTCAGAGCTTGAGCTGCTTCTGTGTTATGGCACCATGAATAAATGGCTTTATGGAAAGAGACATCCAAGCCTCTGCTGTGGGAAACCTGGGGTCAAACCGACCAGGAAACCTGGGCCAGTGAGAATGTGTAGGAGTCAGGTGGGGACCTGTCAGGTCACTGGAGTGGCCACCATGAAGGGGCTTCAGTCCCAGCAGTGACAGTCCCTGGTGGTGGGAGTGTGACTGTCAAAAGTCTCCTGAATGGTCAAATTGGGAAGGTTCTTTAATACGGCCTGCTTTCATTGAAGTCAGTTATAAAATTTCCACTCTTTTCCACATAGACTGAATTAGGCTTAAATAGAGGGTTGGTTAAAAAATCGACCTTAAATTTGTTGAATTCAATTAGCCCCTGACTTGTGGCTCAGTGTCATTGGTCACCCCCAGAAAAAGGGTAGTGCTAGTCAAAACAAATGAAGACACAGATAAACACAGGATGATGATCAACTTTCTGAAATTTTCTCACATGTATCCTGATACATCTTCAACTTAATTATGTTTTTAGAACAGAAGGCAAAAAATCAGCTACATGAAGATTACTCAAGTCAAATAAGATATCAAATGCCATAATTTCTATGACAATAAAAATACCGATAATCGTTGAAAATATGTTATCCTCTTTTAGAAGTTTTAAAACATGGTTGCAATATAATGAGTTTTATGGACTGTAAGAAACAAGTCCGCAGTCAGTTGACACAGTAGTCAGTCATAGGCTAGACTAGATGATCTCAGGGGTATTTTGTAGCCGAAATGGGCTCGGTGCCCCCAGGCTGCCCCCGGTGCCAGCAGCGGCTCCTCCCTGCACACGGCCGGGGAGATGCGTCAGCTCTGCGGGCTGCAGTGCACGCCCGTGGCACAGGTGCCCAGCGGGATGCATGCCTCAGTGGGCACCTCCTCCAGTGTCTAGTGCTGGTAGCCCCGGGGGTATCCTGCGGAGCCGATGTGAGATGCAGCAGTGGCGCTCCAATCCACTCCACGGTCTGCACGGAGCCCCGTGCAGAGCAGCGGGCCCCCGTGCGGAGTGGCAAGCCCAGCCTTGCCCCTCGCCCCGGCCCACCGGGAGTGCCTGCGCCGCGCCCGCTGGGGCTGCCCCCCCGCTCCCACAGTGCCTGTGCCCCACTCTCTCAGCCGCCCCACCTGTCGTGGCCGTGCCCCACTCTGTGCTTGCAGCCGGCCCCGGAACCAGGAGCAGAGGTGGTGCCCGGTGGCGCGGGCGCGCTGCTGCCTCCTCTGTCCCGGGGCTGTGGTGAGGCAGCTGCAGCGGCCGCAGCGCGGAGCGTGACTCCATCCGGAGCCCAGCAGGGGCAGCTGGGGCCGGTGGCAGGAAGAGGAGCGGGGTGGGCAGAGAGGCGGCGGCAGGCAAGGAAGAGGGCAAGTCCAAACATGTCTCAATTATCATGTGAAGCGGAAAGAAATGGAACACACGCAGATGAGGAGGGCTCTAAGAATCATGGGACTGTTTTAGAGAAAAGGACCCCATCCCCCCCACAAACTGATACATATTTGTGAGACTTGATCAGCGCTCCGAGTTGGGGAAGGGGTGGACCCACTCCTAGTCCTGGCTCGGGTTTTCGCCATGACTTCTGGGGAGCTAGAGGGGCGAGGGCCCCTGGCCGGGGACAGAGACACGACAACCTCCTTTGGCACTCACGTGAGGACAGAAACCTCTTGCTGCATTGCACCGTAGTGGCAGATCTGCTCACCTGCTCCCCCCGGGTGGCCAGTAGAGGCTATAGCAACGTACCCTGTCAGGCTCCCTGCACAGCTGTTTTCCTCAACAGAACACTGAATTCTTGGACCCACCCTGCTGAGCTTCCTGCACAACTGATTTGGGTGCACGCTGCCGAGCTTCCCACACAGCTGATCTCTTTAATAAAGAGCTGAATTTTTAATAAAGACTTCAGCCTTGTTTATTCATATCATGGACAGACAGCATCACTGACATGTCTTAGAGAGATTACAAATCATTCAAAATATGGTTAAAAACCACCTAGGAGACCCATCATTTTCATTTGACAAAGTTATAGCTTCCAAAGTTCCACGTGTAAAATTTTTCTCATTTAAAGAATTCTCTCAGCTTAATTTCAACTACTGATATCCCAAAACTTTCAAGGTTGCGAGGAAATGTTAATTCATTTCCTCCTATAAATTACATTTACGTTTTTAATTTTGGAAAAATAACTTATTTATTTTGAAGTCTAAAAAATTTCTTAGTTGTTTCAAAATAAGATGACTTAGAAATCTGATCTGAATGAATGTTCTTAGGCCACCTCAGTCCCACTAACCTTCAATGAAAATTAGGCTTCTGAGTCAAGAACATTGATTTTATTGTTTAAGAATCAGTCTTTAGGATAGTGAAATAAAGAACACCCCTTAAGACTGGGGGTTAGAAGTTACTAAATCCCTGTTTATACAATGTAGCTGGAAGACTACTAAACCTCACTATTAGGGGTTAGGTTTCTTTTCTTTTGTTCCTTCTTACCTGTAGAACTTTTCCCAGAAGTTGCTAAGAAACACTAACTACTGGGTACTTATGGGCACTTAAGGAAAACAAAGAAGTGGCCAAGCTCAGGCATTTCGTGGCCCTTCTCTCATCTGGGCGGTTTCTCTCCAAAAGGGCAGAGATACCGTGAGAACTGGGCAGGAGAAGGGGCGGCAGTGGCCAGTCAGGCTTTCTCGCTCGGCTTGGGAGGGGGACACTCGGAGCTGCTGTTTCGGGTAAAGGAATTGCCTGCTGCCGCTGAAGCCCAGCTCGCTCCCGCCTTCTTCTGCCGTGGGGATCCGGAGCTCGCCTCTCCCTGCCCTGCTGGGAGCCGGGCTGCCGCTGTCCCGCCCTGGCTTCTTCAGCACTGCTCCGAGCTTTCGCTGCCCTGTGGCCCCGCACCCCCTGCCCGCAGAGACCTCCCGCGGTTCCAGCCACAGCTCCGGAGCTTCCGATCCATCTCGTCCGCCACCCCCGGACTGTGCTCATTCCCGCCATCCCAGCTTGCTGCTTCCGTGAGGCCGGCTGGGGCAGCGGGCTGGGCTGCCCCAGGGCTGTGGGAAGCAAAGCCTCTCCTCCGCGCCTTCCCATCGGGGCCCAGCCGCCGTTCCCGCGCGCTCCCCGAGCCCGCGCCCCAGCGCCCCCTGCAGGCGCGGGGGAATCAGCGCACCCGCCCCGCCCGCCGGGAGCCACCGGCGCCCCTGGCGGCCGTGCCCGGAACTGCAGCGAGGGGAAAGGGCCCGCGGCCGGGAGGGGCCACGGGGTTTGTGGGGCTGGTTGTTGTCAGTGCCAGAGCTGCTGTTGTTTGTCTGCCTTGTTACACACACTAGTAAAGAACTGCTATTCCTGTTCTCATATCTTTGCCTGAGAGCCCGGTAATTTCAGAATTATAATAATTTGGACAGAGGGTGTTTACATTTCCATTGCAAGGGAGGCTCCTGCCTTCCTTAGCAGACACCTGTCTTTCAAACCAAGACACTCACTTATTATTTATTCTTAGCAGCACTTTCCTGAAGCAAATACAAGGTCTGCCTGATCTTTCCCACCAGACCTGCAAAAAGCACTTTATTTCCTGCAAGCAAACAAAAATCAATAGTCTACATAAAACACCCTAGACAGAAGAGAATATAAGCAGAAGAGGTTATCTGACCTTGGAAATATAGACACAGCACCCATCTGAATGATATTATAGTCCCATATGAATTACCTAGAACAGCAGCTGTGCTCTGGTAATCAAACATATTTGGGAAAGTGCTCTGTAAGCACTCTTAGCTTTGCACACAGGACTTGATGGATGAATCTGTCTCCACAATAAAGAAATCAGAGGTTGATTACTACTGCAACTAACTCTTTACTGATTGTTAAACTACCTTCCTGTCTGTAATGAAGAAAAAATTAATATATCCATGTATTTCTTAAGCAACATAAAGCTGAAAGTTTAAGAATTTTTCTCTGCTACTTTAAAACACCATGAAAGGGCAGACTGTCATCTCAGAGCAAGACCACAACACACATGCTAAGTTCTACTTAGGAAAAGATAATGCAGTAAGAAAAGGTGAAAGTCTGAGTATTCAGATTCCAATTTGGTTTGTTGCTTCTTACCCAAGTCCAGATGAATAATTGTTTGATTTCTTGTATATGCAGGCAGAAAAGAAACTTATAAATACTACTTTAAGAGTTTATTTTATAAGAGCATTATGCATCGTATTTCCACAATTTAATGTTGACTTGAATAAAAGCTCACACTCTTGATATGCATACTATAGTTACTCTCAAAACAAAGCTGTGTGCCGCATGGAACCAAGACTTACACACATGCATACGCACACGTTTTCTGTCACATCAAGGTTAACAGGATAACTCAGGAAGGGACCACAGGAGGTCTCCAGATCAATCCTGCCCTAAGCACAGCCAGCTCTGAGCTAAGACCAGGTTTCTCAGGGCCTTTCCAGTTGGGGTTTGATAAGCTCCAAGACTGGTGATGGCAACAGCTTGTCTGGGCCCCAACGCCAGTGCTGGACTGTCCTTGCAGGAAAAATGTTTCTTCCTTATAGTCAGTTTCAATGTTTCTTCTTTACAGTCAGTTTCAATTTCCCTGGTTTCAGCGTGTCTCAGCTGCCTCTAACCCTCCCTCCCATCACATACTACTTTGTGGAGCTTGGCTGCATCTCCCCCGTCCTGTGGGCTGTTGACATGGAAGCCATCCCTCCTCCCAGCTGAAGCAGCCCTGGTCCCACAGCCTCTCCTGTGTCTCTTGTGGCTTGCCATCATTTCCCATCAGTATCATCCCTGTATCAGGGACTCAAAAGGGAGGCAGTACCCAGGTGGGTTCTGCCAGGCTCTGAGCAGAAGGGATGGTTCTTATCCTACCCTGGCTCTCAGGATCATGTCTGTCTCACACTGCCCCAAGTGCAGCTGACCCTTATTTTGCTGTCTGGGCCTTGTTCCAGATGCGCTACTTGTCCCCACCAGACCCCATATTGTCATGAGGGGTATTTACATACATACATATTACTTTTTTGTAATTAATTATTTCATTTACAAGAAGCATAACTGTTTCCTTTTATTTTGCAGTTGAGTGTGTGAGCAAAATAGTTCTGTCTTCCTGAAAATACTTCAGCTACTTTTACCCATGTCTTCCATGAAAAGTAGCTATACTTTTAACATACTTACACATTACTCCAAATGACACTAGGAACACAGAGACCTCTGACTGAATTTTCAAAGGCATCCCACCTCAAGTGGAAGTCTTCTTGGCACACTCTCTGAGGAATTTCATAAAGCACCTCTGTTTTTCCTGACTTCAACAATACACCAATGTTTCACTTGTACAGATCTCAACAAGACAAATGAACACAAGCTACCTCTCAAAAAACCAACACCGTCTTTTAACAGATGACTTTGAGAACCATCTTAATTTTTTTTCTTTAAAGAGCCACTATGGTAGGAAATTTCTGAGAATTTAACAACATATGCAAGGCCCAGTTTGAAGGAGTTCTCCTCCTATATTAGGTATCTCTCTTTTCTGAACTGCAACCTGCTTGGGAAACCTCATTGCTTCTCCTGCCATGTGCTAAGTAAGCTCATCCAAAATAGCTTTAAATAAAAAAAGCTGTGAAACTTACATTTCTTGCCAGTCAGCAAAAACAGCATCTGGAAAGTGACATTAACATCCCACCACAAGCACAAATACACATACTGGTTTATAATAATGAGGCTGAAAAGCTGTGAATACTTACAGTAATTGTAAAGCAGAAAAGCTGCAGGCACAATATTGCTCTGCACACAAGAACCCACAACTTTGGTTAACAGTAAACAGATCTAGAACTACCAGCATTAAGAGCACTCAAAACACATTACACTTTTCTCCCCTTCCAATTCACATCTTATTCAAAGCTAAAATACACTCCTGAGCAAGAAACACCATTCAGTAATCTTCAGTGCAGACAGTCCAGATTTCATAAATACTTTAGGGCTCTGGAGATGGGGAACGCTCTGATTAGAAAAGGACAGATCCTTCTCACCACCTAACACTGAAGTCCTGCCTGCACAAGAAACAGAGGCAATACATGCATGGAAGCCATCCATTTGCTGCCAGACAAAGGTTAACAGATACTATGGCCCGAACAGATGAGATTAACCAAAAGCACTAGAGAAACAACTTGACAAGGTACTACAGGCAACCTCTGCAGTGAAGTACAATGATTAGATACACAAGACCAAAATCACTTTAAAAAACACCTCACAAATCCCAGATTATAAGTGGTTGAGGGAATAAAACTGACTGTTGTCACCACCAAAATTATTAAGCTTCCTAAGTAATAGTCCTATTAACAGCTAAACTAAGGAAATTTGGGGCTCTCTTTCACTCTGGTGTCATTTTCTAACACGTTACTGCTGAGTATTGGGTCTTGCATCTTTTATTAGCAGAGAGATAATCTAAAATTTTGAATGCTGGAATTGTTATGGTGGTATTGAAGTAATGGTTACAAATAAAATCAATTTTCAAAGGAGAATGAAAAATTTAAATAGTATATAAGCAGTGTCAGAGTATCACAGCATTAAAAATCAGTATTACAATGTGAAACTAACGCCAATGTCTTTTAGAAGTACAACTATGAAAAGTGAATCTATACCATATCTAAGTTCATGGCTGTTTGTAATTGCCCATTCTTTCTCTATGTAGAGGGGCAGAACCGTCCCAGAGAATACACTATAAAATGCTGGCAACTCAGTGATGAATTCTGAATTCAAATTATCTTTACACTAGTGACATTTTTATAGCAATGAAGACTGTATTTTTCTCTCTATTTGAATGAAGAGGTGTTAGATATAACCTACCAAAAGAAAAAAAAGAAAAAAAATCAGCCCAGGAAGCCCAACACCCTTTCCATCCCCTTAAGAGTCATTAATTATGCAATATAAATAAATGTAGACAGAATTAATTTTTCTGATCCAGTGAACTGCAGGGCATAGCTACCTTCAGAGTGAACAAGAAGGCCTCAAGCCTTATTTACAGACTAAGAACATGTCCAAAACGCCTCTTGTATTTTCCTCCTCTGGCTACACATGAAGACTTGATCAAACCTTTTTAGCGGTAACAGTCTTCATTCTAGGCTGCATTCTAGGCGAGTGTTGCAATCTTGATACAACTATCTCGTACAAGCCAGACAGGATTCATTGAATTCCCCATCAACTTGTCCTCCTCAAAACACCGATTTTGTTACAGGAAGCAAAATTTTCAAGTGACTCAAACTCTAGCTTTTTGAATTCTTTCATGCAGTCAATCCACAGGTTGTGTCAGGTACACAGAAACATCTGGATGGCGTTGAGACTACTTCAAGAAAAGATGGAAGGGTTTGCTAGAATGTGATAGAAGGGTTTTCAGCAAATACACAGCTTTAAGGAATACCAAGCTAACAAAAGACAGTGAAGTCCAGCTACTTAGTCTGTCAGCCTCATCAGCTTCTTCAGCTGAGTCACAGAACACTGTTTCAACTCATAGAAATGATACAGAAATAGTGCTGAAACCTTAATAACTTCTGTCACTCAATCAGCAAATGCATTTGTCCTGAGAGACTCATTATTACCTGAGAGTTTCAAGCTAAGGATATTTTCTCATGAAAAGCAATCATGGTTCAGATAGCATAGAATTAAAAGATCTGACCCTTCTTTAATTCATTTTATTTCACAAGTTATAAACGACCTATACCTGAATACAGCTCATAAATTGGGATAGATAGGATACAGAACTTGCTTGCCTTTCATGCACTTAAAAATGTACCACTGCCTGGCAACACACAGTTACCAAAACCACCGGATTACACAATCCCCCAATCCCAACCCTCCACCCTATTTTTATACTAGGAAAAGGAAACATCTTAAAATAGACAGCAATTATTTAAATTCAATAAATCATCTATTTATGATACAATAAACTTTTAAAGGACCTCATATATATCTGGACTGCATTATTGAGAAGATGGTTTTAAGTACTAGCTAGTTCTGAGTGACGGCAAGACACTATCACAAGATACATCAGGTATCTGCTTCCATTCACAGAAATTAGGTAAGCAAGAGCATGTAAGGGCTGCAGGTCAGCAAAAACTCATAAAGGAACAGTGAAATCCAACCAACAAAGGTATTTAATTTGAAAATTACAGTCACGACAGAAGTTAAAAAAAAAAAAGAAGGCAAACCTTAGTGGTTTCAAACCACAATATTCCTGGAATTAAATGCTTCTTCAGCAGATTCAATCTTCTAGGTATACTTGTAGGAATATATCAGGGGGAAAAAAAAAAACTCACAAGAAACAAGAACCATGGCACAAAATAATAGATGCAAAGGAGGAGGAAGTAGGAATACACAGATGTAGGTTACAGGAGATTAAAATAAACTTTTTTCTCCTCCCTACATGGACAGCCTTCTCTTCTACTCTGTTTTCTGTTGCCATTTTAGCCCACATAAGCCCAATCTCTAATCATCAACACCACCACTTGCAGATCATTTTACTACTTCTATTTCAAGGAGAAGCTGTTGATTCAGTTCACATTAAAAAAAGAAAATCAATGCTACACAGTCCAGTTCACAAGTTTCCAAAGGCTCAAAGTAAAACTGATCTGCCACTTGTATTTTCTTAGACTGGCAGCTGTGTTACAGTGCCCTACCATATAGACAGCCCCACAGTTATCTCCAAAACCATATCAGATGTCATACATTTACTTCCAAGCACGGTCCTGAGGGAAGAGGCAAAAACCTCTCAAGCACATCTTCCACTGAAACCTTTCTGAAATGGCACTTGTCAGCACTAAAGCAGATGGATCACAAGGCACAACACACCAGATTTTCATTAGCAGGAGTGGTCTGTCTGGCTAGACCAGCACCTATGTGCATTTGACTGGCCTCACCAGATATGTCTGCCTGCTCCAGTCTCTCCAAACAAATTTTTTTCCTAGCTTGTAACACTAGCAATTTCTGTGCCTTCCATGAATGTGAAAGCAAGACACAGCCTATGCTGTCCACCAGAGCCAACAAGACAATGGTTACTCATTCAGACAGGGAAGACATCAACATCACTCATTTCTCTCGAACTGAGGAAGATCTTGACTGGGACCTACTTTTTCAGCACAAGCACCTGTTACTGGAAATACCTGCTCCAAGGCGACTAAACATGAAATCTGTTCCCCAGACATAATTAAAACCTAATGAAGGCTGGCATTTCTCCACATTTGCAGCTCACAACGGAACTTGAGGAGCATCAGCAATTGCACTGTACACAGTCCAGAGTACTCAGATGTGCAGCTTGCTCAGAAATTAGTCTGAGCAGGGAAATGGAAGTGATGCCTGGCTGCAGCCACCAGGGTCCCATCAGGTTAAGAAAAAAAAAATCTGTTGATGCTAATCAAATTAAGTAGATCACACACACTACTGCCAGACCATGCAAATCAAAAGCAGATGCATTCTGTAAAAGGCACAACACTTCCCATACACTTGCCAGTCTCTACCTGCTAAGGAAACAAACTGACCAGAACACAGTTACACAGGAGAGTTTGGAAGAAAACAAAGAAAATTGAGGAGAGGTACCCAAGCACACTTTTCACCCCTCTATGCAGTATTTACAGCTAGAACCTCTACATAGACCAGTCCCAGTCAGGACGTACAGACAACAGTGTCTTGGTCTGAAAGACAGATGTCTGCTGGGGAGGACAGCGCCTCCCTTGAGAATTCAAACCCCCTCTAAACTATTGTAATTTAGAAAATTAAAGGGCTCTCAGGCAGAGGTATGGGGGGTAGCAATAACAGCTCTTTTACTAGTATGTATAACTAAACAAAACAACAACAACTACTGCATTAACAACAAAACAGAACCAGGAACCTCGAGGGCTTTGCTTCACAAAGTCCAGGGCAGTCTGATCTCAGTGCTCCTGCAGGATCCGAGCTGGATCAGAGAGCACCGAGCTGCAACAGTGGGAAATCCCGGGCTGGTGGGTGAGATAAATCAGGAGCTCTGCGGTGGTGGCTGGAGCGGCAGAAATGTTCCCGGCAGGCAGGGGTGGGATGTCCCGGCAGGGCAGGAGGGTGCGGGGC
>WAAE01006670.1:0-11968 GCA_013400495.1 Nicator chloris | reverse complement strand
GGGACAGGGCCGGGACAGGGCAGGGACAGGGCCGGGACAGGGCCGGGACAGGGCCGGGACAGGGCCGGGACAGGGCAGCAGGAGGCCAGCTCAGAGTTCCCGGGCACACGAGCAGACAATGGCAGACCTCCCAGGACCGGGATCAGTGGTGACAGTGAACTCCTCTCACAGCAAGCAAACAGCCTCATCTCCTCCATCAGATGCTGAGAGCAAGAGACCTCTACTTCCCCCAGCCCCATGGTTTTCCTGCCCCCAAAACTCCCATTAACTTTTCCCTCAGAGGTAAACTCCCAGAGAACAAAAGAAATGTAACCCAGGGCTCACTCCTCTCCCACTTGGCCACCTCTTTTGTTCCATTCAAGCACCCATTAAGTACCAGCAGTTAATCTCTTAGCAATTTAGGGGAAAAAATTCTACAACTAAAAAAAAGGAAACAAATCTAACCCCCAACAAACAGGTAAAAGAATATAGTGTAATAGCATTTAAAGATGGAGTCATAGGCAAAACAGAACATAGACTAAAAATTTTCTCAACACACATAATGTGGCAGTTGCCTAGTTTTAAAAATTATTTGTACCCTACCCAACAGTGTTTTTGTCTACCTTCCAAAGAGAAATGACACCCAAAAGAACTCAGATGGCTCATATTTCTGTAAAAGTATTTTTTCTTCTCTTACATAGCACTACTTAGATTTTAGTAGAAGCGTGCATTCCATTTAAAATATTTTATTACACCTTCTTAACATTATAAAATCCTTTATATTATTTACACATCCAACCCAATTTGTGATGGTCCCCACAGACGTGGAGCACACATGGAGCAGACCTGGAGATCACGTAATAGATTACTTCCAAACAACCATCAGAAATGGCAGAAGAGAGGTTTTGAATAGCTGCAAAATAGATAAACCCAACATAACAGCAAAATCCTAACAGAAAAAGACATCATTGTAGCAACAGAAAGAAAAAATACATTATTCAAAAAAACCCAAACATAGACTATCCCTTTCCTCCCCAAAGCTTCAAATAAAACCCAACCCTAGCCAACCCAATCCAAACAAACAGAAAAAAACCCCGAACAACAAAAACTCAATTCCAACTAAAAAAGCCATAAAACCATCTAAATAATTCTTTCCACTATGTTATTTAATTCTGCATGGTTTGAGAATCTAAGTAACAACCACAGTTCAGTTAAATAAGCAAGTTGAGAAGCCAAATACAGATTTATTTTACAGCTTACACGAGTAACAGCATGCAGACAAATATTTAGAGGGCTCATCCAGGAAATCGGAATACTACACTGAAAAGAAAATTAAAAAATATCAGCAAACTGAGATGTTTAGGGTACAACAAAGAAGAGCCAACAAGCTCAAAATCAATAATCCATACTTGCTGCAAAGAACTAAGCCACCAAAAAACATTTAAGGAAAATAAGCAATATTGTTGGTACCTCACAATAGCAGAACAACAGCACCTGACTACAAAACAGAGCTGCTGCTGAGCAGCGATGACATCTCCCTTGGCCCCCTGCCATGGCAAGTGCAGCCAAGTCCCATCCCCATACATTTCCCATGTCCCAGAGAGGTTTGTCTCTGCACCATCACAGTCCAGGTTTTCCTCACCTCAGACTCATTTCTGCATGATAGAAAATGCAGCTGTGGCTCTTTGCACTGTTTTGCCTGGAGGAATCTGGACTCTGCAAAATAACAGACTTAAAGAAACATAGGAACAACCTGTTTCTGTTCCCACCCGACCCCACCCCACAACTAACTCTTTTAGTCATACACCGGACAATTCCTCCTATGCATGTACATGTATGGGGGAAGATGGGTCCCTTCTGTGAGAGCTCAGGTGGCAGCAGGGACAGCAGAAGTCCATGTCCGGACCAAGACTTGCAGCACCAGCTGGTGCTGGGGCTTTGCCAACCACAGACCTAAGCACTCAGATGACGGTATCCAAGGAAGGACCATCTGCAAGCACATTAGCTTCCTAGATTTCCTACCAAGTTGGGGGGCTTGTTATGTTTTTTTCCAATAAATCACCCTTTTTACCATTTTGGTCCCAAGGCCTGCATTCCTCCTGTCAGCTCACCAAAAGATGCTGCCCAGAGTCACAGGCAGTTGCACTGGTCTCTTCTGTCGAACCCCAAAACTCCCAACTCTGCATCCCCTAAGCAAACCCAAGGCTACCCAGAGCTCCAGCTGCACACTGCCATAAGTGATTCTAGGCTCTAAGCTTCCCAGTACGAACACTTGCCAAATCTAAGTTACGATTTAAGAAGAAACTACCACACTTTTCCCTCCTGAGCAGCAGCTGCTCTAAGTGGGGCATAGTGCTGAGATGGGGTGCAGTGCTCTACTCCAGGAAAGAGGAGGTGGACAAGTCAGAAATGAAAGAGTAAAGTTGAGCATGGGAAAAGGTGAGGGGGGAGAGCACGGAGAGTGGCTTTACGTTTTGTCCCTGTTTCTCACCATGCATCTCTATTTTAATTGGCAATAAATTAATAGTCCCCAAATCAAATCTACTTTGCCCATGACAGCAACTGGAAATCCCCCTCTTTATTTCAATTTACAAGCCTTTTCACCTCATTTTCTCCTCAGATTCCTATTGAGGAGGAGGAGTGAGAGAGAGGCAGGGAGACAGCAGCCAGGCAAGGTCAATCCACCACAGGCTCAATACAAGAAAAGAATTATTATGAAAACAGTATTGACATATATTCAACTCTCTTTAATTTGATGCAAATATGGGGAAAACTGACTTCACATGAGTAGATAAAAAGATTTACCCTGGGAAGGTTTGTGGCCGTCTTTTTTCCCTTTGCCTCCTGGGCAGTGCCATCCTGGGGGAGAGGATTTTGTCTCCCTTTGTCTCCCTGTGGTGGGCACCATCTTGGAAGGTGTATTTCTGCCATTTTGGGTTTCTCTTTGTTCTCTTTGTTCTGGGGGTGTTAGTGAGATTTAGCAATTCCACATCTAGTGATTATTTACTGTTATTTTTTTGCCTCTTAGTAAACTGCTATTTTTTGACTCTCATCAATCTACAAGTATTTCTCCATACTGGTGAAAAGGGATTGGTTGAAACTAAAGGGAGGTAACTCACTTTAAAGTGTCCACCTTGTTCTATTTTCTTCAAAGCAGACAGAAATGTTGTCAGTCTTCTCAATCCTCCAATTGTCTTGGCACTGAAAAGCCCATTTTACAGACCCCTCTGCAGCAATAAATCAAAAAACCCCCTGGCATCACCTTGCCAGGCTCATTATACCACAATAACATCAGCAATTTAAATCCTCAAAATTCTTATCTACACTCTTATCTATTTTACTATATGCTGTCTTAAAAAAATGTAAATGGAGAGCCCTTTGCTTATACTTTTGTAGACTTTCAGTTCTAATGACAGTTTCTGTCACAAGACACTCAAACATTAAAGTGACATCTTTCTACCCAATGTACAACTATGAAATAGGTAAAACCATTACGCCTTCAATAAATAATATATTCAAAAATAGCACAGACAAGCCACCATAGACTCTTGTGGTTCTTGCCAGTTTCATCATCACAGCTATGGAGGATACTTTGCATTCTTTAAAATAAAGTTTCTCTGGATTTTTTTGATACAGCAGAACACACATACCATGATCTATAATACTCCCAAAATCTTTTGGAGCTGCTTTGCAGTACTTGTTACCTTCAGCTGCCTTCAGGAGGACACAGTGTTACCTTAATAGAATTACAAAAGAAGTCTAATTCTACCTTAATAGAATTACAAGGAAATCCAAAGTTAGAATTAACTTTCAGAATCAAAATCACGTAATTTTGAGACCACATTTATTTTACCTTTTCCTTCTATGAGATTTGCAATGTTTTGTATTAGTTAAAGAAACTGCTGAACCGAAGGCATTATACTGTCCTAAAAATAGACACTATCGAGAATATAATACTACTAATAACATAATATATAATAATTATATTATTAATTATAGCGGTGGTCATATATTTTATTACAATATTAATCCTTATATATTATTTTTTTATTTAATACATATTTACATAGTATAAAGAATATAGTAATGTAACACTTACTACATTTTACTGCTCAGATTTTTTGAAAAGATACATTATTACTGAGAATACCTGGCCGCATCACTGAAAATATTACAGATATTATTTCTGTCCCAAGAGGACAACACTGATAAAACTAACACCTTAGTCTGATGTTAATGTACTGACTACTGAGCAAAATTTCTTGACATCCTCTGGAGCTAGGCAGAGAATTCTATTTAAGTCCAAAATCCTGACTTTAGTTCTGCTTTTCTTGTCAGGGATATCGCACTATAAAAAATGATAAGCTGATGTCCACACCTGATGAATTCAACAATTTCTCAGTTAAACTAAATAATGCATTATATCTGACTTCTGTTGTAAAAACACCTTTTTTTTAAACAAAAAACTTACAGCTTGAAAAGGCTAACTTCATTAAGAATTATTTTCATGTAAGTTGTTAGGTTATACTTGGAGTGTCTTTTCATTAACAGGATAAAGAATCACTGGTGCAACTTGCAAATCATTGATATATTCATGCAACTGGAGCAAACTAACCATTTCCTTAACTACAGACTTGTTCTTATTCCAATATGAGGTATCTGCACTGAGGTTAAGTCAGTATACTGAATTTTCAGAAATAATGTTACCCACTTTGCAAGGGGAGATCAGCTTCCCCTTCAAATCTATTCCTAAACAGTTCAATGACTCTGCATTTCTTTAAATAACAAGAAGGAATTATTTTGTGACTATGCATTAATTCAGAAAAAGGAAAATGAAACAACAAAACCAACCAACTAAAACACTTCCTAAAAGTTTCAGTTGGTAAAATATAGTTTCAAGTACACCTCAGAGTAGTATGTCAATAACTCTTGCTCCAAATAGACTGCCAGATCCAGGTATAGAATTCTGTCTGCAAATGTATCATTACAGAAATGTGTCTCAAGTCTCTGCAATCCAAAAAAAAAAAACCCAAACCACAGCAACCACTCAATCAGATCTACATCTGTAAAAACCTTTTGACCCTATACATGCTGGTGATTTGCAGATTTACCACAAACAAGCTTTTCTTGCTTATTAAAAAAATTATAAGCACCTGTACAGCAAGAAGATCAAGCGTTTTAGCTCTACATCTTTCACTGATATACCACATAATTTCCTGGCAAATTGAACAGAAAGACTTCAGCAAGAAATGGATGGTATATAAAGGAAATTTTAAGAAGTGAATGCAGAGTACACTGCCTTGCAATAACTTAGACCCCAGTAAGGACCCATGACAGCCCACAGTGAAAGTGTGAAAAGCAGGGTACCCTGCTGCTCTGGCACATGCTCCAGCACAGACGGCAAGAACCCCATCATGAGGAATTGGATCTAGATGGAAATCTAAACCAGAAAAATTCTGGGCAGTAATTGAAAAATATGAACTAAACCCAAACACCCTAAGATAGTAATAATGCATGAATTTTGGACTGCCAAGTCACCCACACTGAAGCAATCCTGTTGATAATACTGTATAAGGCTTATGTTGCCCATAGAACAACATAATTTATAAAATCTGAGTATAGATGTAGCAAAACTGGGACCAATGACAAAATTATGAGGGGGCTGTTTTCTTCTGAAAAGTTTTGGTGGAGACAGGGAAATACACGGTGAATGAAAGACTCAGCCCAAACTCAGAAATAAACAAAGACTAATGTAGCAAATAAAGAATAAAATGTCAAATTAAGGGGAGAAAAAGGAAGGTGGGTCTTCCACTGCTAAGTGTGTGGATGCCTCTAGATAGGAGTCATGCTGACATGTGGATTCAAGTCCACAAGGAGGATGGAAGAAACCCCTCTGGATGACACGCTGGATTCTTAATCAGGTTTTTGTTCTTAATGTTATTTGTTCCTATTTTCTGGGTTTTAGAGGTGGGAGGAGGAGGGTGCCTGGGGAGGCAAGAAATGGATTTACACCTCAGTACCTAGGAAACTGTAATTCAGCAGTAATCACATATGTGATTCCTCAGAATCTGCAGTCTGTATCATCATGGAATTGTAAACCTGCATACTTGATTGCACAGATTATAGTGTGTTTTGCTGGTCTACCTGTTTACTCTTTGAGTGTTCATTAATCAATAGATATCTTAATAGCTCGCACCAGCTATGGCAGTGATACAGCTGGACTGTATGGCTCATAGGAGGAGGAGGGGTTTGGCTACAGAAAGCGGATACCAGCCAATCCCTGATGAGAACAGGCAGCTATTGGCCAGTGAGCGGGGTGGTAACCAGTCACAGCCAATCAGGTTCGAACACAGATTCTTGAACAGCCTACATACGAACTGCGCACGCCATTAAACGCTCTCTGCTGCCTGAACCTCGGAGTGTCGTGTCCTCTCTGTCCCCCCCGACTGTGACAACCAGCTAAGTCTGAAGTCTCCACTCTAAAGACAGAAGTGTCAAATCTTAGCAGCAACACAAAACTATTCACACAAATTTTTTCTGATGTTCTTCTATTATGTACAAGTGAGGCTGTGTGATAAAATCCAATGGTCATAAAGTGGCAGCAGCAGCCTCACCTTCCTCAGACTGCCCAATCCAGCAGGATTAGTTTCCTCTAACAATGTAGTATTAAACCAAACAAACCTGATATGCAACCAGTGCACTGTTCTCCTACCAAAATAAATCAAAATCAGGTTGACTCATATTACTATGTATTAAAAAATGATTAAGTAAAAAGCATACTAACAAGTAGGGAGCAACGGAAGAATCCAATTTTCTCCATTAAGACTAACAAAGAAATAGGTAGCTGCAATGCTTATGCAATTTCTATTATAAAGTTTGTGCCACTGCTTCAAGTTTGTAGAATTTTGATTGTTTTCATACTGAAGCAGAAAGAAGACATGACTCAAGAACACAGACAGCCATCAGAAATTCTTGATTTCTATCTAATTCTTTTCTTCCTGACATTGGGCAGGTCACATAAAAATCTCTCCTTTAATGTAAAGAGCATGACTCAAAAACTTACCAGGCTACTAGACTGAAGTGAAAATTAATCAGTGCTTATTTATAGTAAATTCTGAAAATGAAAAGGACAATTTGAATCAGCAAGGAATTCTAAAACAACACAGGACTGGCAACACAAAACACAGTGGGAAGATGAAGAGACTTCTTTTTTAAATACAGTTTCTTAAAGCACAGGGAACAGCTACTCTCCATTTCCTTCATCTATTTTATTTTCGTAGCAAAGGAAAAAAAACCTTAAAACAAGGTCAGTCTTCTTAAATCAATGAGTTTATAAATACAGAAACGATGTCATCCTGAAACAAATCTCCTGAATATAATAATCTGGGAGAATTTATGGGGAATGTGTACTTAGTACATAAATGCACACAACAGCAGTAATTAAATTAAAACACATCTCTCAAGCATGTTAATTATATGTGATGTGAATTTTTCATTTCAAGTTAAATCAGGTGTACTGCTGCAGACTGAGATTTAAGCATATACAAATAATTTATATAACTATAAAATGTATTATCAAATTCTCTCCACATCCTAAGGGAAATGCAAGAAGCTAGGAATAGAATTAATGTGTTGTCATTAAATCAAACTGGGTAGCACTGGAAATAAGGTATGCTTATGTCACAAGTGGAGGGAGAGAGCTGAGTTATGTTTTGTGATGCAAGATTGTAATGTCCTCCAAGTATTGAACAGCTGGTGGCCAAGCTGAGCAGTGCATTTCTGTGATTGAAATTGATGCTATATTTTTCAGCAAAAGTACAGAAATTCTCAGTTTGTATGTTTAGGACTACTTCAGCAGTTCTATTTGCTGCAGTCTTGCTGAAGCAAATGGGCATCAGGAAGAGGTCACGTTCCTTGTAAATGTTTCTACGTATTACAAGAAGCACATCAAATGTCAGAGATCAATCCAGCAGTTTCACAGTACAGCTGTTCCACTCACTGCAGGGCAGACCCAGATTCTTTTGAGAAGGATCACAGGCCAAAACACAGACTGATACCTTTAATCCATGTATACTGCTTATCTAATCTTGGAACTACTTTGCATGGAAAACTGGCAGTGGCTTCTAAAAGAACTCCAGGAGTGCCCTATAGGCTTTCTCATCTGCTATAAAATATTTAATATCCCAGTTCTTATTCCTTAAAAAAAAAAAAAAGCTTGAAAAATGTACTTGAAAGTGGCAAATCTTTCTTCTGTTAGAATTCAAAATTGGCATTTTATTAGGTCCACCCAACTCAGCAGAGTGGGGTAACAATAGGAAAAGCTGAAAAACTTCCAAACATAAGTTTTGCCATTAACAATGCCATCCTACAACTCATTAAAAAAGACTACATAGTTTTTGGGATATAGGATTAAAAAAACCCCTACCATCTCAAAGACACTGGCCTCAAAATAATGGCTCAATTCAACTTTGTTGAATTTTACCAGGGATTACAATTATCTTCTCTAAGTAATTTATTTTCTTATTCCACAGACAGTTGGGGAGGCAAACTTCCAGGAGAGTTTGCTCCTGGAAAAAAGTATCAGATCTTTCCCTCTGAACAGTAATCACAGAAATCAGTCCCAGCTTCTTAACTCGCCATGCAATCCCAAGGCATTGACCTTTGGTAGAACCAAACTGGGCAGCATACCAGGTGACTTCCTGAAACACAGACTGCTGTTTCATAAGGCAAACTTGCGTACCGTCCCCAGAGACTCTACATGATCCAAAGTGCGAACAACAGTCTGTCATGCACACATCTGCTTTCTCAGTAGACAGCCCCAGATCTGAATGCACATGCAGATATGAAATGCAGCTTACATCTTAACTACTAAGGATCAAAATCTGCTGCCACACTGGCAGGCAGCATAACCACAGTGTACAGACAACCCTGCTGCATGGGCAAGTCCATCCATTTCACATTTCTCAAATACAGCTGAGTGACAAAATGACCTCGATCTACAAACTCCCCAGTGACATCAGCCATGCAAGTGGGCACTGCAGCCCACGCTACGAACAATCTCCATTTATACACGGAGGGAAATGCTCCTGTATTCCTTCCTTTGATGCAAGAGTCCAACAAGCCATGAACCTTACACTGCATGGCATCTAGCTCTACATGAGACAAATACAAACACACTGGCAAAAATGAGTTGGGCGTTTTTCAGCTAATTTTAAATACACCTTCACAACATACTTTTCACAGGTGTCCTTTGGAGATTCAAAATGTACGTAAATACCATGGGTTTAGTCTGAAATACTTTAAGTGTGAAGCAGCTTAAATACACCACTGTGAAAAATGCTGTGAAAGCTCCTTGTTTCCTTCTCCTTGGCTCTCACATCAGAAATACACTGAAGACTATTTTTCTGAAAGCAGTTTTACCATTCTGTTCTGTGTTTTAGGCACAAATTCAGCATTGAACACAAAACCCCAAAGGATCAAAACTGAAATTTCAGATAAAGGTTACTAGTCAAGAGAAGTAAAGAAATTGGAAAAGAATTAATGAAAACCTGTAAGGACCCATAACGGCAGGATCATGATAAAGATATAACTCAGAGGAATGAAATGCCTACCTGCACAGAGTTCATTATTTTGGCTTGTTTTCAGCTTATTTTAAAACACCTCAGATGACCTCTAGACTAGTGCATCTTGGAATTTACTGCTTAAGAACTAGGCATCAGTTTTAAATGCTGTAAACCACCTTCATGGACAAGGGCAGAAAACACAGTCTGCTACATGTTAGTCAAAGGGAAATAGCTACATATATTCAGCATTGAAGGCTCTATCAGTCTGTATAACCCAAGTCTTGAACAAGAATAATTCCTGATTGCTTATTTTTAGCACTCAATTACTCTGTGCTGTTTAACATGTTATTGTTCTGCTTTTGTACTCTAAAAAAACTTAATTCCAATTTGAAATCTTTCATATATTTAACTGTACTGTTCTATCAGAAAGCTCTACAAACATACTGCATTAGGCAGCCAGCTGTGCCAAGGCACAATCTGGATGGAAATTCAACAAACAGAAATGCCGAGACAGACTGATTACGTTAGCCATGTGTTTATACTGAGACCCCCTGTAATATTACAGAGGGGCATAGTGTGAGAATCAGAGCAGAATGGATTTGTGTATTGTATTAGAACCCAACATGTTGCAGTTCACTCTCCCTGCATAAGCAATTTCCGTTTCTGCCCTCTCAGGCCCAGCATGCTATTTGTGACATGAATCAAATGATATTGCTATTCTCAGTTATGTAGATATAGGACAGTATTTTGCACCAAATCAAATCTCCTTCAAATTTCTTCAGTTCCTCTGGGAATTGTCAGACAGTATCCCTAATGTAGAATGACTCAGTAAGCAGAAAGAGGGAGCAGAGCTCATTTTAGAGACAAACACTCAGGAAAACTGAGCAACAGCAACATCAGCCTTCAGAACTCATTACTGAAGGCTTGAGTTGTGGCTTTTACTTTATTAATTTGCAAACATCTACTCTCCTTTGAAATTGCATCACAGAACTTGCATTCAAAGGAAAAGAAAAAGGAAAGTGGCAGGAAAGAATCCATAATCAGAGCTCACAGTGTAAATGTGTTCTAATCCAATTCATGCTCCATCATAAGCCAAAGCTTCTCAGACTATCAACCAGACAGGATGCATGTCAGGTGAAAATACTTAATATGTATAGGCAAGTGCAGAGGCTTCAGATTCTAAGAGAGAGAGGATCAGCTGATCTGAGCTTCCCGGGCTTTCACATCTACTTGAAAAGCAAGAAAGCCATACTCCTTCTAGTCCACCCACACTATCTGTGTAGAGTGTGCTCAGATGTGTTACAATTATTAACTAATGTAGGACAGAGTTAGTAGTCAATATAGAATTAATACAAATTAACATGTTTAAACCACCAGTAAACAAGCAGCCGTTACATTGTGTTCACAGCTCTCCCTTAAAACCACGAATTGTAAAACCAAACTGCAGTTCTGTGACAGCATACCGAAAACTCAGCCATTATTGAGTCATATCTTGAGATGTCATCTGACACAACCATATCAATGTGCCAGTCCCTGAAGTCAGCATCAGTGATAATGATGATATTTCTGATATGTGTATTTATCCATGGCTACTTAGTCAGATTTGAGTGTTTCAAACTTCTTACTGCTGGCAGTTTTCCCAAACTCTCACCTGACTCTTCATCATCTCAGTGCAAGCTGGTTAGTTATATCCAGTCCTGCCAAATAAAGAACAGATTGCCTGGTGCCTCTTTCTTCACTGCAGATATTTGCAGTGCTCTGTACACACCATCCCTTCTTAGACCTAAACAATCCCCACTTAATTGTGGGGATTCCTTCTTCACTCAGTCAGTCCTGTAGAGACTTCCATCACCCTCCTTGAAACTTTCACCAGCTCTCTCCAGTACAGCATGTCAAACAGGATACACTACCTGAGCCCACACTGAGCATCCTTGCACCTCTCCTAAGGTTATATTCCTCTTCTCAGTACAGCACCTCCCTTCAGTAACAATGCTTCACAGCCAACCTATCTTGCATTAGCTGCAACCGCCGCAGAAGTTCTGGCAGACTGCTACTTATCCAGCTGCTCCCTCTCCACAATTCCATACACCTTGATTTGGCACCTCCTGAAGGGCACCTCCCATTCTCTCTGAACACTCACTGCAGTTGTTTTCTTGTCTGCCTACACCCTCGTGGATCTCCTTCAAGACTGCTGCCTCTCCACTCTAGTTTTCAAACCTAGATGAAAATGTTGAACACTACTGTCAAAATCCTGAAAATTTCCACCTTGATGCAGGTTTCCACCTCAATAATGAGATTCCTCTCTGTGGTTTGCATACCATGTCATACATCAGAGATTACAATGAATCTCAAAGGAAGTGCAACACGGAATCCACCCAGACCCACCCCACTGCCGCTCAAACTAATAAACAAATAAACAAACAAAT
>WAAE01006667.1:13997-26262 GCA_013400495.1 Nicator chloris | reverse complement strand
TACCTTTTTTAATTTTATTTTTTAATAATTACTTTTTAATACTGAAAAAGAAACCAAATTAGAATAGCAAATGCAGCGTTTTCCCCTAAAAGGACACAGCTTCTCTATAGAGCTCTATAGAGGTTCTGAATATATCTTTTCCTATCTTCACTCTCTGGCTCCCTACAGATTTAAATTACAGAAGCAGAATATTTGTCCTCAAAGTAACCTATTTTTTAATTCACATGGATGTTTTGATCTCTTTCCCTAGACCTCCAGGCTGAATAGTCCCACAGAATTAATACGGCTCCTAAAATGTATAGAAAGAACTGAATCAGGTCTTTCATTCCTGCCCAGCAAATATTCTCATAGCTCTCACAGTCAACTCTTGGACTCCTCTGCTTGTTCCTCTTTTTCTGATTTCAAGAGTCTCAAGCACTCTGAAACCATATGCACTTCCTTTACCCTTAGAATTATGCAAACTATAATATATTATAAATAAATAATACAAAGAAAAACATGAGCAAAGAAACAGTCATCCAGAAGCTTTCAGCCTCCAAATCCCGAATGCCTTCAAAGAGAATAATGAACAACCCTGAGGTATGGAGTAGGTTTTCAGCACCAAGGTAAAAATCCCCCCCATTCATTCATTCTCTTCCTGGGAGCACACAAGCCACGCTTGCTGCCCGTGGGAAAGTGGCAGCAAGCTGTACTGTGACCAAAGATCCCACACTGCAATACATCACATGCACTGAGCATTGCTGAGCACACTACAGAATTAGAGGCAAGGCTTTGTGGGCTAAAGACTCATTTCAAATTGGCTCAGGCTGCTCTTTTAGGAGTAAACTGTGGCTGTGTTGAAGCATGTGAGGGTAGAATGTAACCTCTTTCTTTTTCCCTAAATTAAATTCTACATATAAAAGGCCCTATAAACACTTTAGCAACACCTACCAGCGTGTTGTAGCACAAGTCATTTTGGTAAAGGCTTTACATATGCACTTCTCTTCAAGCACACACTTCAGTCACATTTTCAAGGGCTGTGCCAAATCGAGGCTTCCAAGGGTAGCAACTATTTTTCTTTCTATATTGAATTTAAATCTTTTAAATTTTTTCTCTCTTTGATTTCTCCTACTTTTACGGCAAACCTCAAAATGGATTTGAATTCTACTTAAAAATCAAAAATTTCCTTAGATCTCCAAACAATAGATTATTGGAAAGAGAGGGACAACTGGCTGGCTCTACAACTGTATTAGGACCAGTCTCAGACTCTCAGGTAGAGAGACAAAGTTAAAACTACAGTGGATTTATGATGATCAGTAAAACGTAATTATGACAGCAGAAAATATCTGGTCACAGAGTTTTTAAGTTTTACTAGGAATGCTGGCTTGGTATGCACCCCCACTAGTCTGTGGCATAAAACAGCAGAATAGGGATAAAATAATTAAATTCAAATACAGGCATGGGAGGGTCAAAGCTAAAGCTAAACTAATTTTATTTTACAACCTGCTCTAACTAGAGCAAACTTCTGAAGATAAAGCTGGATATAACTTCCTATCCTGAAGACCTTACCTTCAGTTTATTATCTATACATGCCTAGGGGTAAAAATGTGATTCATTGACATCTCTGGGTCATCCCTTGAAGCTAACAGCAATGTTTTTGCGTAAAAAGCAGAACAATAAACTATAAATTTGCATTCAGGAAGCAGCATGTAGTAAGTGTTTACACTTAAATTTGATGTGAGCCATGTGTGCTTATTGCTTCTCAAGCTCAGGCCACATTTTAGTCCCTTGGAGACAGATCATAAAATGTAAGTGAATGTAGTTTGTGCATCTCCTAAATGTGTCTTCCACATCACATTAGAAAAAAAAAAAAACAACAAACGCAATGCCCAGCTCTTAAGGAAGAATGCAACGTGCATTAGAAGAGAGATTACTGGTGGCTGTTATCTACTGCAGCCATACAGGGAAGTCAGTCTTTTCTGCCTGCTGAAAGATCCTTTTCTCCTCAAACCATTTCAGGATGTGCAACAAGGCTGCAAAAATTATTGCCTCTGTTGCAAACATCCTGAGACTTCTGGGTCAGCTACATTCCAAAGTCCAAGATCAGATGAAAATCTTAAACATCTACAACTTTTTAGCCCACTCGTCTGTAGGACACCATTTGTATAGAATGGTACTGTTAAGCAAGCATTTAAGCACAGTTCTAAATAAGGGAAGTTTTCCATAACTGGAGCCTAGAGACTTCAAATGCTCCAAAGTGTGCAGTCTGTTTGAGGTTTGGTGGTTTGGTTTGTTATTTTTTTGGTGGGTTGCTGCTCCTCCCCCTTCCTCTCCTAATTCCTCAAGTCCTCCCCCTACCCCTCCCCCCCTTTTTGGTTTTACTGTTCTTTTTATTTTCTTCTCTTGTTTTGTTGGGTTCCCCCCCGCCCCACTGATGGCTCTATTAGATGTATTACCTAAACCTTAACGTAAATTTCTTTTCAAATTAGGTGGGAGGAGGGAAACTCATATACTTTGCAATATAAGAATAACAGCTTTTTAAAATACAGCTTTTTCAACTTACCACTATTTCTGCAGAACAAACAAAACCCACCATCAGTGATAGCACATGCTGAAAAGCAGCAGTCTGCTGACCTATCAGTTCTGTTTTCAGCAAGACACTTACTCTACAGGAAACTTCAGCATGATTTATAGCATCAGAGGCACAGTATTACACATGCATGATGTATACATACATGTGTTATAGAACATTTGTCAATAATCTTTTTCCTTAAAAGGCCATGAAGATACAGTCCCAGTAAAGGCTGCTATCATATTTATCAAGCAAAACAATAATCCACATCTTGCAATGATTGTTTTCTTAGGATGATAAACTTTTTGAGCAATCAAAGCATTCTGGTCAGCAGGTTTTAAACTGAGTGGTTTGGAATTCTTTCTTCTGACTCGCAATTTCTGAATCTGGATTGTTATTTTTAAAGTTTAATTACAGAAAAAAAAAATCACAGTTTGTGGAACACCATCGTTCTCTCCAATAACTCAATGACAAAACCAAAAAGATTTGGACACAGTCTTTTCAAGTTGTCAAAGTGCCAACAGGCAGAAATCTGACCCAGTATTTATCTATTTGTCTATCTTTCAGACATGCTTGTGTTTAGGCAAAAACTTATCACACTAGACTATAAAATCTGTTTGGGATCTGTTTGCTGCAATTTGGGATATGTTATGTAAACAGTTGAGAGAAAAACCCCTCTCCTGATGCAAGCTTGAGTGAAGAAAGGAATATCAGAAATGCTAAAATCTACAGTAGTCCAAGACTAAGCCTTGTGGTCTCTGCATTAATCAGAACCTTCAGTGAACTCTAATCAGGATTTTTTTCCAGACAGACAGGTTACTTGATCAGAGGTCTGACTGGGATTTAAAATCTGAGATTAGGGAATTGAAGGATAAGAATGCAGAGAGAAACTACACTCCTGAATTGGAAGAAGCAAGGGGAAATTCAAAAGACCCGCTATTGCAGAAAAAATTCAACTCATACTTTGATACACAAATAAGGAACCTTTAATTTTGGCAAAGTTGTCACTTTTTAGAACCACCTTCTTATTCGTAAAACTAGGATATTACCTGACTTCTACAAGGCCTTCCAAGAATAAGAAAACTATGAATATAAAGCACATATCTATGCTTCTGGGAACAATCAAGCAAGCTGTTAGACAAGTGTGGTCTGAAAACAGCAGTGGAGAAGTAGAGCATACACATCGCTTGCTGAGAAGTGATGGGAATCAAAAGTCTGGGGTTCAACATCAGAGCATCTAAACAAAACTACAAACACAAGCTGCATCCAAGCCTGCAGTACAACACAACATGAAACAGCAGGACTGCCAATCCTCAGGCGTCTCAGCTGAGGTGCAGCACAATCCCTCCTCCTTTTAACCACCACGCTGCTTTCCAGGGGTACGCGGTGAGCTCAAGAGGCTGACAAAAGGCAGTGGCAGTTTCTTTCCTCCATTCAAATGGACAGGTTTTCCCTAAGGAGAGTAATTCTGCAGGTCATTAATACTATTCTAGAAAATGGTTCTGAATTGAATCAAAACCAGTGTTACCAACTCTGCAATCATTGTCCATGTAATTGTGCATGAAACAAAACAGAGGCTGAAAAAGCCAAGCATATTAAGTCAAAAAAGAAATGGAAAAGCAGGCTAAGCAAAACCAGGTAAAGACCAACAAGCCTTCAAACAAAGAATGCTAGATTTTTTTTTTTTTTTTTTTTTTTTTTTGCTACTGTGGAAACTCAAAGCCCTTGTTACATTCCGTGGCACATTATACTTGGGTCTGCTGCAATTTTACCACGCGCCCAAAGGTTGTTAAAGTGAAGCACATTACTGATGGCCTGTGGTGCATGGGGGCATGTGGAACAGACTTTTACAACACAACTGCTTCTCATCTCAAGGAAATACTTGCTGACCTAAGTAATCCCTCCTTAGCTGTGCTGTCCTAGGTAAGAAATTGTTAGGACAACTTTCTACTCTTATTATATCATTTGTGCATTGGAAAGATAGAAATGTCTCCAACAGCTTATAGGAAAGGTTTGAGAAGGATAAATTCATTAACATAAGCAAAACTGAAAGCAATTATGTTATTGCTTAGTGTGATGTTTAATAGGGGAAAGAACCTCTTGGGTTTCTGTGGCTGAATGTAAACATGAAAAGCTGTGTACTTCTACAGTCTACAACTGCACATTTCAGTTATTAAGTCTCACAGAATTTGCATAATAAACTAAAAAGCATTGCATTACACACTCTTAATTCATAAAACCTTTTCAAAAAGAACATGAATAACAGACATAATAATAAAAAAGCAAATGGAAACCAGAACTGGTGACAATCTATAATGGTGATTCATACTAACCATTTTGTTTGATACTACAATTTAGATTAGTGTATATGTAAGTTTAAATAAGAATCAGTAATAAATTGTGTTGATATTGAGGTCAGTTTTCTGCAGTACACCAAATGCCAAACTTCTAGTCCATAAATATCTTCACTGCAAGTCAAACATAAATCTATTATCTTTACAGCAGCTACAATCTGAAAAATGTGCTCTCTTTTAATTCTGTTCACTCATGTATATCTTATTAACCATGAAGCAACCAGAATGAGAAATATACTATAAAGTTAAAAAACCAAAACCCTGAACCCTAGCTCGATTATCAAGACAACTGTTCTTTTCAGCCATTTTCATCTTTCCTGTCATCAAATAAAAGTAAGTTTTTTTACAAGATAAAATGGCCTGCTCTTACAGGGCTTACATAGCCAAATTCTCAACAGCAATAAATCTCAATTAGAGATCACTAGAAAGTTAATTTTCCGCCCTCATCTAAATTGTCATCTTATTCAGATTAAAAGTCAATAGTTAATGCCTGCTGTAGGAAATTAAAAAAAAATGTGAATGTACAAACACATAAACTTCAAATCAAAAAGTGCTTTTTGTGTTTATATATAATACAAAAATTCTAAGCTAAATGTCCAAATGTAAAATTTGAAATGAGATATTTTATCAACACCAAAACAAGAATCTAAAACTACTTGTTTTGTCACTTGCCAGTGAAATACTTGACAAGAACATGTCGATTTTGACATAATTTTCCAATTTCAACTATTTTTTTCTTTGAACATTTTTGACTAAACCTACATAACACCTGGTTTTATTGAACAGAACTCAGCTATTCTACTTTTCCAAAGTTTTTATATTGTTCTAAGAGGATTTATAATGCTCAGAGTTTTCAAAATATTACATTCATCCTCCTTGTAATTTTATTTTCCCCTCCACTACCTCTTCTGAAATGTAGTCTTCTCTGTTTCTCTCTCTTTTTTAAATCCCACTTGACTAACAAGAGCAGGTCTGCTCCATCTGACCTAGGGCATGGCCACATCAGCTACTGAAACAGTGCAAGTGAGGAGGAAGCAATCTCTGAAACAAGCAGGGTGGGGCAGAAGAGGATGAACCCAGCAACTCTGAAACCTGTTCTGCCACAAAGTACTTCCTTATGGAGGGCCTTGGGTTTCCATCCCGGGGGGCTGAGGTTGAACTGCAAATGCACACTGATTTGCTTGCAAATTCAAAAGGAGAGTCCTCTTAACCCACACAGGAAAGCAGAAACACGCAGCTGGAGAATATCATGGAGCAACTATCGCAAAAAAGACCCATGCCGGCTCCCAGCTCTCTATGGAGGCCACAGTCACGTTTTCCAATGGATTTTTAGTTTAGCTGCTGACTCATAAAAGAAGAATCTGCATAATGATGAACAAACTTTAACACTTCACCCTTCAGAAATCACTGAATTTACAAGGGATGATACTCGTCTTTTAAAACTAGCCTAGAAGCAACTCTTGTGAGAAGAAAAGATGCAATTCTTCAGGAGAGATGCAGTTTGTAAATTATGACTAAAGGGGGAAAAAAAAGGGTAATGCATGAATAGAAGAAAAAATTAAATACAACTCTAAGTGCTTATTACTGGGTAACACTGCATCCTATTCTGCTACTAAATGCAGCTGAAACTTCCAAGAGAATGTGCCCTATGACAGCAGTTAAGGAAAGCTGCAATAAATACTATAAATGGCATTGCATCCCTGAAACATAAGCAGCCCTTTGACACAATTCAATTACATCTGTAAAGCAAAGGAAAGGAGATCCTAGCATCAACTCTGACACAACATATATTTGAAACTCTGCCAGAGAAAGGTTAAATAGAAAGGCTTATATATTCCCTTTGTGGAACTCTTCCTATTCATGTCAAGGATTGTTCACTGAACAAAATGGCATGAGATAAGTGATTCTGCCTAAAGACCAAAAAAAGTCACTATGAGAATATCTTTAAAAAAAAAATGTCTGCTTATCACGGAACCTAGACAGCGTTCATATTAAAACATAAAAGTTCTAAACAAGTAAGAACAAAATCTGATTTTAAAAGCTTTATTTCATGACAAAAGAACACTAACTACAGCAGCTACGACAATGATGTTAAAGTAACACCATTGGAAATGAGAGACGCAGAGGCCTCAAGCTAAGTGGGCACTGGAATTCATGCTTGTATTTTATCTAGCTGCAGAGTTCAAGGTGAGCCCCTGTGTGCTTAAAGCTATCCACACAGAATGATTTCAGCTAGCTGGGTGAGACCTAGAAAGGTCACATTGTCCAGGCACTTGCTCCAAGGCAGGAACAGCTGCCTTTTTTGACAGAACGACATTTTGGACATATGTTTATCTAACCTGTTTCAGTGATGAAGACTACTCACAGATAATCTGTTCCTCTAGCCTTATCATATAGGAGCTTGCCTTACTGCAATTTCAGGCATTACTTGCTGCTGAAGACAAGTTATTCCCTCCTCTGTGGAAGCCTTTTACACACTAAGATTGTTACCATGTCATCTCTTAGTTTTATTCTCTACAGCAGTGTTTTTTCCTTTTTCCTTCACATGACAGTCGTCAATTAGTCTGTATATTTCTTAAAGTGCAGTGCTTGAAACTGAAGAGAACATGCCTCTTGGGATCTTACCATGGTTGAGTAGGGCACACGTGTCATTCTTGTGATGTCTTGTACCTATCTTCATATCAATCCTTACACTTCTCTTGACGTATCACCCCATCAAGATGCTACTTTTGAAACTGTATGTTCAATTCAAGCACCATGCCTGACCTTGGATCTGGCCTCAGAACCTGCTCCATATGCCTGTTTCAGAAGGCTGGGTCAAATCCAACTCAGAAACACACTCTAACCCGCTGCCCTTTAGTTGAGGGAGATGAACAGATTACACAAGCTCTTTCAAACCCAGACACTCAGCACAACTGATTGCTCAATGTTGAGTGCAAGGAGTGCTAGCTGAAGTTAAGTTTATTGGTTGGATGAAAAAAAACAAGAGGAGAAAGCGGAGGAAGTGTTCCTTGATGAGACACAGCATCCAGCACTCATAGATGTTACTTCAAGGCAATGTTTCATGCTCATTTGTGAGAAGCCACAACCAAAACCAATCCTCATGTGCACTTAGCATGGCCTCTCTGCATACTTCTCCATAGAAAGCAAACTCATAGGATCTTCTTGTTCCTGCTGTGATTATGCAATTCTCCAGTTTAGTAAATACAGCATCTGCCAATTGCACTGCATTAACACTCCCAGCTCAGCCCTCACCAAAGCGAAAAGCTGGATATAATTCCACACTGCTGGCAAGCTTGCAGCATTTCCTTGTACTGGATCGTAAATGGTCCCATCAAATTACCTTTGTTCCCTCTGTAGAGAGTCCTCAGGAGAGATTTCCTTAACCACGGCCGCCTTAAATTCCATTGGTATTCATTTTTTAGGAAGCATGAACCACATTGGGAATGCAAAATACCAGTGACCCCAGCTGTATGCTCAGACTAACAGACTGCAGCCTTGGTAAGTTTTGAAACTGGGGATGCTACAGAGATTTCTTTTTTCCAGGGCTTTTAAGGTTACAAGCAGCAGAACTGTGCAGTAATTCACACAGTCCAATGAAACTATGGTGACTTTTATCAAAAGCGGGGTCAAATGATGCTTTTATTTTTATTTAATATGAAATTTTTATCTCCTTTGTGGAGAAAAAACAGTAGGATTCAACAGAACATGTGATAGCTGTATTTGGCATATTTCAAAGCAACGCAACTTTCTGGGCATCACTGCATAGCAGTCCTGCAGGAAACACAAGTTTCAGGTCCAAGGCTCTGTCTCCTGAGGTCTGCACAGGTGTAGGGACCTGCAGCAGTGCTCCACCAAAAAAGCCCTTAATGAGAAATACTAAGGTCTGTGACTTTTCTCCTCAGGGAATCTCTCAACACCTGGCATTATGCATTTCTGCATCTGCCTCCTTCATGGTCTCAGGAGTCTCTTCCCTGAAAGGAAACAGCTCTCCTCAACTGCATGTTTTTAGAGGAATCTGGTATTCAATAAGGCAGTAGATGTCACAAGATTTTGCTCTGAATGACCTTCATGTGTTGCTAATAAATTTTTGACCAGACAAAAATTTCTTCAAAATATAAAGACCTTTTCTTCATCGACTACATTTGTTTTACAGTGTAGAGATAGTTCCCCTGTTATTTATCATCAACTCCAAGTTACATGTCAGACAAAACCTAACATCTGAGTCAAGTATTTGCTGGAGTTTAGATGCCTGCATGAGGATATAAACTCAGAACAGGAATATTCAGAGCCAAACAAAAAACAGTTTTTCTCAAGGCATTTTTAAACTTTCAATGAACTATGAGTATTGATCTTACTCTAAATCTGTGGAAATGAGTTTCTGTAAAACTCATTAATTTAGGTCTTAATTTAAGACCTAAATCAACCTCATTATAGTCTTAATTTACCCACTATTTACTAGCAGTATTTCAAACCACTCTTTCAGAGGAAATGAAAAAGACAAAAAGCACCAAAAAAAAAAAAGAGGAAGAAGCAGCATGAAAGTTGAAGAAAAGAGATGACTACTTTAGAGAGGAATCTTAGTAAAATATGTATGATATGCAAATAGTATTTACTCTCAAATATCACTAGGATTCTCTAACCCAATAGTCCCTGTTTACATATAAAGTACAGAAAAAAAAATATACTTAAATGCAAACAGAGAAAATATATCTGATATACATGTTGTCTAATCTTGCATTTCTTTTGATACTTCTAAGATAAAAGTCAAAGATCCTAACGTACAATGATGAAAGTCTGGTCTCAGCTATGGATTTTTTTTTTTAACAGAGTAAAACTCGGGCAACATACAATATGTTACTATTTCAGCAGTGGATAAATGTTAGATAAACACTCCTTAATTGCAGTTTATTCTATAAAAACAAATTTGCCCCCCTCTAAATGCTGATGTCTGGAGACAGCAGCAGTCCAATGAATATAAATTATATCAGGATTCTGAATTATGTCAGGATTCTGGAACATACTTTGACAGAATAAAAATTACAATAACAGCCTCCTAATCCTGACCGATGACATTTTCAAAAGAAGGTAACACTTTCAAGACCTTGAGGCAGCATGTCAACAGTAAGCCCTCACTTAGACAACTGGAAGCCTTAATTGTTTTGTGAGCTTTCAAGAGACCGTCTGATTCACTTCACTTAATTCATGTCACACTCACTCTGGCTACTGTAAAACACACATACACACAAACCTCGTGTTTAAGAACCTCCATCCTGGATTTTTAGCATTTTTGCCATCAAAAGGGAAGTTCTGCGCGGGCCCAGGAGCGGATGGATGGATGGATGGATGGATGGATGGATGGATGGATGGATGGATGGATGGATGGATGGATGGATGGATGGATGGATGGATGGATGGATGGATGGATGGATGGATGGATGGATGGACGGACGGACGCTGGAAGGGAGCCCGGCCGTGCGCGGCCGCCGCTGCGCCCTCTGGCGGGGACAGCCCCGCTCCGGCCAGCGCAGCCTCGCACCCTGGCACCAAAGCCTGGGTTTAGAAACCCCCGGGGGCAGCCAGGTAAGTTCCGGCATGCCTAGAAAATGATTTCACTTGAATTGGTCCGACTTGATTTTCTGCGGTAGGATAATTCTACCGAGCTGGCAAAAAACGCCTTTGCATTTTTTCCCATCTCTGTTGGAAACAGAGCGTGTGCCGTAGGTAGCACTCGCAGAAATCCTCCCTGGCTCCAGCTCTGCCAGGGCTTACTACGTGTTTCCATTTCTTGATACTGTTATTCCATTCATGTTCAATAAGGTGCTTTGTTACTAACTATTTGACAAAAAGGTAAAAACAGCATGGCCTTAAGATTCACAGCTACCTCAAATATTCATTCTTTAACTCTTTAAAGGTTTTATCTGAGCTGATCTGAAGGGATACAGGAGATTCTAAACAAAGTAAAACTTTGAAACATCACTTTTTTTCATTTTGACTCACAAAACCTGAATTTGAATTTCTGGCTCTAAATATTTTTCCTCTTCTCAGTGATTAGACACAGTATATCACTGGGGGTTTTGTTTGTTTGTTTTTGTGTTTTTAAAATTTCTTCCCAAATAGCTGCAGTATTACGAACAAACAAAAAGGAAATAAAACTCTGATTTTGAAAATGACAATTATTACTGTCATAATACAGATTTTTTTTAATCAAGAACTACGGAAAAGATGCCAAAGTTATAAACATCTAGATGTCAAAACTGACTTCAGATTGTCCATCTTGCTACTTGAAGAAAACAATTACTTGCTATATTTTCTTCAGAAGGTATTAAATATCAAAATAATATTTGCTTGATTATAAACTCCTTCCTACTTCACAAAATATTCAGGAAGACACAAGACATTCTTAAATGATTTATGAATAAGCAATGCACTGGTAAACCTTCTATTTAGCACCTCCTGGCAACAGACATTGATAACTACTACAACCTAATAGCCTAAATCAGTGATGTGTGGTGTTTATTTGCCTACTGATAAATTATACTTCATTTAGTCAACACTACTAGGTTATTGTCTGGATACATTGGCTGGAAGATAATAAACTTTGTGAGTTCAGTCCACTACCACACAAGATTGCAATTCTTTTTCTAGTATCACCACTACACTTTTTTTCCCCCTTATAACTAACGTTAACAAATACTAACATTTGTTGCCTACACCCTGAGTATAGCAACGTGGGGTTAGCAGCAGTGCATGAAAACCCTCCTCCTGGTTTTTTCCCTTTGGCCCCAAGTGACATGTGAGCCCCGGCAACCTGCTGAGCTACCCCGTCGTTTAGCAATTCCAAAACTCCATGGTAGGCCCCTGCCCGGGAAACTCCCGCTCTGTCTACCGCATAATCTCACTGGACATTTAAAAAATCTACCCAGTCTCTCTTGTTCGGGTCAGTTACACAGTGACCACAAAACTTTTCACACTGGTACCAAACCTTTAAGGAAAGGAAGAAGGGGCGTTTCTGTTGCTCCAGGGAAGCCAGTGGGCGTGTTCCATCTGATAGTAATCTAGCTGGTCTTTCGAATACACAGGCACAGCTTTTGAAAATACCTGTAAACCAGAATATGCTGCAGAAAGGTCCCCTGACACACAAGCCACACGACTTTTCTCACTATCCGCAAATGCGCCAAGATTTCCTTTAGCAGCTTTCCCCTCCACAGCACAGGAATGCAGGATACAGAAGGCTTTAGTGATCAAAAGGGAACCCCATGCTGTGGGAAACAGTGGCCCGAGAGAAAGCACTACAGGTGCTGTGTACCTCGCATTAACAGGTGTCTCCGAGACGGACTGACAAGAGGACCCTGATACT
>WAAE01006667.1:0-10037 GCA_013400495.1 Nicator chloris | reverse complement strand
GGAGGCGCTGCGGGCCGGGCACCTGGCTCCGGCACGGCTCCCGAGCGGGGCGCGTCGCTGCCCGGAGCGCCGGCAGCCTCCGCCGCACGGCGAGGGCGGGGGGAGGACGGGGAGCGGCACGGAGACCCCCGGGCCCGGCCGGAGCCCCGCCGCTCCGCGGGACGGGGAGAGCCCGGCCCTACGGTGCCTGCTTGTTCAAAAGTTGCTGTGTAAACGTGCGTCCGTTTCGCGGATGACAACTGCAATAACGGCCAAACCCCCTAAATCCCGTTCCGCGCTCCCCCTCTCCCCCAGAATAACCCTGTGTTTTCGGGTAACGCAGCCTCCCTTCACACACACCGACACACACACACCTCTGCACCCCGTTCCTTTTATTTTCTATTTCTCTTCGCAAACCAGAGAGTTGTTTATGTACACTCATCACTTCGAAAGTGCAATGACGGGGAGGGTTCTCCTCTAAAAAAAAAAAAAAAAATCTGCATGCTTGATTAAACGCACCGTGAATAATCCCATCCCCTACATTAATCTGCGTACAGCGGCACGGAGACAGAAGCGAGCAGAGGGCACATCAATCAAACCCAGACAAGCGAAAGGGGCACCGGGGACCGGGCGGCGGCTTTTTACCAGTTCAGCAAACTGTGGAGCTGGTAATCAGCTGAGCAACGTGTAGAGAACCATGAATACACCAGCCTCTAGCTCTTGCTACCAAATAATTAAATTAATTAGGACAATTAAATTAATCAAATAAATAGGTCTATAGAATGTCAGACATAGCAGATAACTGATACTTAATCACAAAAGAACAACCGCTAACAAGACCATGTTTTTCTCTATCGCTGCTCCTGAGATTACAAATTCATCAGGTCCTTGCTCTTTAATCATTGATGTGTTTATGTGTAAATCAAAGCATAACACCTGTGGGTTTAAGAGGTATATTTCAAGTATAAGCAAAAGTTTCTGAATCTTTTCAATGTATATTGAAATATGATACCAGATGTTATTATCAATAAGGTTTATATTTGAGTTTATAGTGGGCCTTTCTTGTTTCAAGCTTCTTGCACATACTTAAACAAGAGAAACCAAAAAACAGTCCAAGTATTGCTACAAATAACTGCAGAAATATATTCTATATTCTCTATATAAGAGAAAGTAATACTGGAGATTTTTTGCATCAGGAATGAAATCCTGGCCTTATTGAAATCTATGGGGATTCAGGGAATGTTACTACCTTGTATATCAGGTGATCTGGATTATGGCACAGACTTCTGTGCAGATTTGGTCAAGTTAGTATTAAAGCTATTGCTGCTTCTTAAACAAAATGTAAGACAGAGGTTTCTTCATGCTGTTGGAATACTTTTAACCTTGACAGTTGATCAGGTTGCTCAGTTTACCCAAAGTTTTGTTGAAGTTGCTGAGAGGATTGTTGAGCTTTTGGCCTTTACTGGAAGGGGTAGGGTGGTAGTCATAAAGAAGGGCTGACCACTCTTTCAGCTATTTTTCAGCAAAACTATTAGCTGAGAATAAGAACAATAAGGTCTGTAAAACTTTAATAATCTGTTTTCATCTTCTTTTGTCCTTTTTTAAAAAATAATAATAAAGATGAGGTTATCGTAAAGTTATAGTAAATCTTAAAACAGAAAAGATTTGAATGATTCGAAAAAAAAGTTTACTAACGTTGCTAAAATAAGTAATAATTCGTCAAGCACCTTATGTATACTATAGAGAATACTAATGTATACTATATATATACTATAGAGTATACTTATGTATACTATAGAGAAGCCTAAATGAGGACAAATAATTTTTTATTCATTTGTTCTTTCCTTCTCAGTCCTATAGTTTCAGATTTAAATTCTTCATAGATATACTACAAAAACTGCATGCTGAAGGAAGGGAAGGGTTAGCAATAGACAGCTGAAGCATGCAGTTGCAGATAAAAGTGTCAGCAACATACTAGGTCTCACAGTCCTAATTTTCTGTGTTCTGTGTAATTGTGGGACAGTTTTGCAGTGGGCCTGCTGCAAGGTTAGTACAGAGTCTCAGCATTCAATATGTCTTGTTCTCCACAGAAAAAAAAACATCCTCCTTAGAAGGCTGTATGTATTGTGCTTCTTGTACTACAAAACATACTTAGAACATAGCTTATCTTTGTATAATCGAGTGTAAAAGCACAGGCAAGACTTTTTGTTGCACTGAGAAAAAGCCTGAGATGAAAAATAATCATAAATCTTATAGTGATTAATGACAACATGTCATTACTGGAAAGGCATTCACAGCACAAAACTTTATGCATTTGTTGTTATTTATAAAGCATAAGTAAAATGAAAGAACAACTTCTTGAAGACTATCTGAAGTGATAAATGATTTTTACTTGGAACACAGTGCCTGTGATAAGTTTTCATTACTCTTATGTGCTTTTACCATCGCCATCCTTGCACATTAGCTCACCTCTCTTAGGTATATATCTTGCAGTGCCATAAACAGCAGTGGTGCCATAGAAATCAATGAGAACACTTCCACTTTCACCAGTCAAGAATATAGCATTATAATTTCTCTTCCTGTGTAATCCATCCCTGTTTATAACACCAATCACTCAGGAAAAAAGGGTGGGAACCTTCTCTCTATTCATGGTGTTTTACTGTCATACTGCTTGCAAGTGCCTGCTCTCACATTTTCATTTAAGATTTTTTTTCTTTTTTTTTCTTTTTTTTTTTTTTTTTTTTTTTTTTTTTTTTTTTTTTTTTTTTTTGTATCATCATATTTTTTTCAACCTACACTATTTCTGGCCTTATTGCATTACTGATTCTGAAAAACAGAGTTTTTAACATTTCTTTTCTCTGTCTTTTTTAACATGTTGCTACCTATTCTGCTTTGATAGATATAAGAGAGGCACCTCTCAACTGCACTCCAGAGCTAGCCTGGAACAATAACTGCTTTTGCATTTGAGGAGTCAGGGAAGGATATCTCTGCTTAATTTGGGAAAAAGAAACTGGTAGTGATAATTGCAGCATTCCTAAGATAGGGAAGAGTATATCTGTATTCTCTTCCAAGAAAAAAACCAGTTTTCCTCTTTGGTGAACTTGCAGTTGCTGTTATTCTGCAAAGGATTGTGTCTGCATATTAATAGACAGACTACAACCATCAGTATTTTCTGATGTAACTGAGTGGTGTCTATCAAATAACCTACTTTCCCAACTGCAGAGAGAAAAAGATCTAGATAATTAATTTTGGAGCCATAAATAATTCTTGATCTGCCAGGAGTAGTCCCCACAAGGACAAAATAGTTTATGGGACCCTTATGGAGTAGGTAGTCTGCAGCTTGATGTTATGAGTATCACGTATTGAAGCTGCACATGGCCTTTAATCCCGGGGAGTGAGTTTGCCACTGAGATTCACCTCCCGCCCTCCCTTTTGAGCTCTGGGCTGGTTAGGGCTCAAGAAGGTGATTTGTGTAGCTATTGGGAATTTGGCTGAGGCATTAGGCTTAGTATTGTCAAAAGGAGGTGTTAGAGCTGTGAACTTAGAGTGCTGCCCAGCTGGCAGGCGCCTTTGATTTAGCCAGTTCAAAGGAGGAGCACAGCATTTTAGTTCAATCACTAAAGGGCACTGCAAAATTCAGATGTTAAGCATGAGGCAGAGAGGCAGCTTCCTTGTTAAATAGGGAAATATAACAACTTTCCAGAGAAGCTGCACTGCACTTTTAAACAAGCCTTCACTTTCCCTTTTCCTCTGGCTGGGAGAGCCTTGAGTCTCACCACTCAGCTTTATTTTCTGGGAAAAGCACTGAGGTTCCCTTTCTGGTTATGTCACATCCAGTAGGCTTCTGTTAGATTCCCTGCAACTCTCTGTGAGGTGCTATACCCAAATACACGAGTTCGAATAATTGTGCCTAATTAGAATCTGTCTGTAGGGTGGCTCTAAGAGCTGTGTGGTTAATGCCAGTGCAGCTTTGTTCAGCAGAGCTTTCTGCTTATCTCTAGGACAGCAGGACTGCAAACCTCCCACATGTGCTGCCTTTCGCCTGTGCTGCGATGCATGGTCAGGGAGAGTTTCTTCTGGGGTAAAGAGAGTTCAGAGTCATGGAGTGGTAGACACTTTGTGATGTGGGAAGTAGATCTCAGTCTCATTACCTCACACGCTGATAAAGTGGTTCACTGGAAATTTGAGGAGGGGAAAAATTAAAGAGGAACATTTCAGCAAGCAAGGCAGCATGAAAAAATAATAGAGTTTGAGGTTAAACAAAAAGTTTAATCCAAAACAGTTTTGATATCCAAAACAGTTTTGATATTTATTTGAACTCTGAAATTATTTTAAAAGAATGAAATCGGTTCTGCAATGGAACATACTTCCAGAGTGAGAAACCAAAAATTCCCAGCTTTAATCAATTATTTGAATTCAAGATGGTTCAAATTTATTCTTTTCAATGAATCTGCCTTTGCAACAACAGTGACACAGGGTAAAGCAATGCTGCACCAAGCAATGCCTTTGCCTGCTTGTGATTGGGAGCTATGAGGATTGGAAAGCCACAAGGCAGCAAATCCCAAAACAGGGCCTAGGAGTTCTAAGTCACACACCCCACCCCTGGAACTGCAGAAAAGGCTGTGGTTGTGACCCTCACTCGGCTTTTGTCTCGTACAGTGATAGCCACTGACCCAGGACTGGAGGAACTAGAAGGTTTCCTGGACACTTGTGGCAGGGCCAGGTTTAACAGAGAAGTTAATATTTCAGTATAGCACTGGTCAGCAGGCTACATTAAACCCACAGCAGAACTGAAAGAGGCCAAAGGGTGACACAGAAGAGAAAGCAAACATGGAAATGAAAGTGAGAGAAGAAAAAGCCGATTTTGTCGGTGACATTGCTGTGGTGGAAACCTTACTCCTATATGAATGCAGACTTTTGTGTGATGAGCCACACATGCACAGGACCCAAGCCTTTTTTCATGGATGGCTACAGGGAAAGTGGGAATGGTGGCAGAGCAGGTCATTAGTTCTCATTTAGCCAAGGTAGTGGGGCTCAGCACAGGATAATATTCAGAATGGACACATCTCTTTGTGGGCATGGTGGTACCAGCGGTCACTGAAGCAGTCAAGAATTAACTAAGAACAAAAAATTTCAGCTCAAATCAACCTCAAACATTGCTTTTCAGTGGCCACATTTTCCAAGAAAGCAATCTTTACTAGAATCTGCAGAAGCATGCCAAGCTATTCTTCACTAAGCCTTTTCTTACTCATGATCTGGAGCTGGTAGGAGGCCCTGAGCAATTGCTATGGCCCATACAGTTGTGAGGAGAGTTAACATTTTTAATCATTTGAGACCAAAGAAAGAAATCTGCTGCTGAGCACAGCAGGGGAGGGCAGACTGGGGTTAGGACTGGTGTTAGAAAAAGTAATTGGCTTGGGATTAGGTTTTAGGTCAGGAAGCCTGGGCAAACTTTAATGCTAGAATGATCTTAACAAGTGCTTAGCTGAGACAACTGACACAGGAGTAGCTGTGACTCTGACCTGTAGAGGGTCAATGCCTGGTGTTAATGATGGTTGTGGGGGTGGGGGAAAGGGACAGCTGCAACAAGTAGCCAAAGTTTGGGAGTTAAGTATTGAAAACAACTACCACATTTCTGTGCAGTGGCCCCAGCAGCATAACAATCTGCTGCACATCCAGCAGCCCCTTTGTCTTTCCAAACTTGCTTGCACATGAAACCACACCACAGATGTCTCTAGCAGCCAGGAAGACCTCTGTTACTTGGAATGCTCCAGCTTGGTCCATTATGGGCATCAAGACTGTGCAATATGTTTAAAGTGCAGCTCAGATATGATGCTTTTTCTTCAATTCAACACTTGAAAGAAATAATACTATTGAACAACTGGCTCCCTTAAATGTGAGTTCTAAGCAGCACAGAACTCTGGCTTCCTCCCTGCTATATGGGCTGATGTCTCTAGGCACAGCTGTTATATCTGATGAGTTATAAACCCTCAAACCTGCTTCAGAAGAGTGCCAGCATCCCCAGCACAGAGGTTCCAGGACCACACTGAGATGGGCAAGCAGAGAACTGGCCAGTTAAACTGACCAGAGGCCACAGCCTGTGCAGGCAGGGAATGGAATGTGTCAGAAACATTCTTTTTAACAGTGGTTCCACCGAACTGGATGAACACACTCAGTACAGAGCTGATCTGTCTATGAAGAAATAAGAAATACAATTACTTAGAAGCTGTGTTGTCTTAGTTTCACCTTAGCATATTTCCTGTGTGTTGTGATGGATCTTAAACACTGTCAACATTCAGTGTGTAGGAATGCACAGCTGGTGTGCAAAATGCCACTGTGACTTGTGCTGATAGCAGGCTTAAGGAAGGGATATATCTTCAAAGAAACACATAACCTAGCGAGTTTACTTCAATTCAGACACTGTGGCAACACTTCCTTTGCCAGGGAAAGCTTTAAGAAGGGAAGAACTCTCCAGGAGCAGTTGGATGCTAAGGGAGATGAATGTCTCCTTTTATCTTGTTTTGAAGTGGTCCTTTCTTGGTTATCACAGGTTGAGAAGGTTTCTATAGTGATTCCTGTCTCCGAGAAGCACAAGAATTATTTATTCAAAGGTAGGTATACCCATCTGCCAGGCAACAGGCTTCCCCCAAGCAGTAAGTTCTGCTTTCTGAGAGCTGCCACCCCTCTCTCCAGTACGGCTTCCCCGTAATTTGCCCCTGCCCGTTGGTCCAAACTACCCTTGAACATCTTAACCGCTACATAAACATTAAGATATGATTTCTTCTGGGTTCCACATGCACCATGGAGCCTGGCTGTGTGCCTAATGAGAAATGGTAAGCAACTGTCCAGTGAAGGGTAGCACTTATTTGATGATTTTTCATGTCAGAAATCCACCCCAGATAAGTGTTTATTGGGAGACTTTGATCTCAAAGATTTAGCTCTCCCTGCAGAGCAAAAGCAGATGCTTGGTAAGCTGTAGCTGTAGTCCTGACAACCCTTTCAAATGTCTAGACAGTGGAAAGAGACGATTACATCCTCTTTTAAACTCAGCTGCAACAATTCAACACGCTTACCATGTTTACTTCAGGATGAACCTATTTACATTGCTTTGTCTCATGAAACTGCAAGTGTCTAATACTATTGAAAGATGCAGGATGATAAGGTAGTTGGGATAAAAACCTGCTTTCATTAACAGTAATAAATCTGACAGATGCACTAGGTCACATATGATCCTTATGTAGACTTTAGCATGGACCTTGGGATTAAGGAGTTTGACAACATGCATTTGCAGCTAATACTTATCATTTAAGAGTCTTGAAAATGTTAACACTTAGAGAAAGCCTATTTAATTAATGCTTATTGAAGAACACATTAAATCCCAGAGATAAGGCTGGGAAATGTCCAACATTGCTTATTTACTTTATGCCATGTATTGAACGGGGGAAGAAAAAACTGAGTTAATCATAGTCATAATGGATGAAGAGATATTTTAGTCTTACAAGACAATAGACTTAGGAGAAGAGATCTGAAGAGAGAAGGGAAGGAGATTTCACCTTACTCAGCATCCTCAAAATAGATGTCAATTCAGCAGTTTCTCCAAGCAAAGCCAGCCATGGAAACTGGAAATTGTAATGTGCCAGGTCTGCCTCTCGTCAACCACATCACTGAAGCAGGTATGGAAAAAATTTCTGGTGATGTGATTCAGGACTGCATTAGGTGCTTTCCAGTTTTGCAATTAAGAATCTAAAGCTTTTCCTTTTGGTAGAGTAAAACTTCTGTTTTTATTGTTAATCTGTTGTGGAGTTTAAAATTGCCTCAAGTGCTTCTGATAAATCAGAAGTACTTTTCCCTCTGGGAAGACTAACAAAATGGTATTTCCACCACAGAATCACAGAACAAACTCTTTGGATGCTAGAGAACTCAGAAAAGTTTGTGAATCTCAGAAAATTTATTTGGTTCAATACGATTTTTTTAACACAGTTCCAAGTAAATATAAACTGTAAATATATGAAACTGTTGTCAATGGCAAGCTGTTGCTATCTTCAGAAAAACCCATACCATGGTATGCTTCTTTATTCCAGGTCAGAATACCTACTCATGTGGAAAGCTGAGGTTATTATTGTTGAACTGTGATCCTAAGCTTGGTTCAGGAATGTTTTGTGAACTACTTTGTCGACTTCTCTGTCTCCTAACATTCATTTTGAACAGTCTTATTTCATGTGATCTGAAAAATCAGTTTCTCAGGAGTGTTTGTAAGATGCTGCTAAGTGAAATGTCATCAAATCAACAGGAGTTCTTATTTTTGAGGATGATTTTCTGGATATATTTTAATGCTTGGCTACAATTTCAGTTTGTTGCATCTATTTCATTTACATAATAATGAAGAAATAAATCTGCCAAGATGTTTCCAGTATGGTTATGTCACCGGTTCAGACTGGATTTCAAAAATAAGTAGGTAGTAAAAACATACAAGTTAGATCTATCTACTCAGTAAATATAAGATTTTTCTGAGATCTCAGTTTTATGCTTCATCATGAAGTCTGATCTGAGTTTCCTAGCTGCAGCTGTCAAAGTTGCTCTACTAACATCAATAATATATTTTTTTTTTATTTCTAGTCCAAAATGAATCCTACATGCAGAAGACATATTATGTATATGCAGACTGTAAAGCAAAGGTTTCTTAAAATGAAAATAGCATCTAAAGCTGGCAATGTTTGAATCCTAGCAAACAAAAGAGAAAAGAGGATAAATTTTAAATTTGAAAGCACTTAGTGAACTTTTAAGGACAGATGACACATGATAATATTAACTGAAATCTATTTAACTCGTGAAGTCGTAACTCAGTTTCTCCTCAAACCATGCTGCTGTGCTGGCAACAAGTAGCTCTTTAGCAATATCAAATAAGCAGATGATGCAAAAGAAGCAATTCCCTTATGTTTCTTTCAGTAATAAAAAAAGAAGGGTGTAAAGCTAATACCTTTGCACAGTCTCAGGATTTCATCATAATTTTATTAGGTATTTTTGCAGCTATAAATTTCCACATGTAATGGATGCAGGTCAACCAGTGTCAAAATATGTTCTGAAAAATAAACTTTTTTTATAATCCATCATCCCTTTCAGCCTTTTTTTTTTTTTCCATTGCGTTTCCCTTGTTTCTTTTTCTTTTTGCTCATGAAGAATGGTGTTTTGAAGCAAGAAAGTTATAAACTGTAGGCTGTGTAAATAAGTTTATGTCAAATATACTTCAGAGATTTACACTCTCTTTATCATTCAAGTGAATTGGTTTTTTTTGAGGTTTGACAGTAGTCATTTTCTCCAAATGTTTTGCAAAGTGTTGTGTTTTACTCCCAGCTGGCAGTTAAGTACCACATAGCAACTCTTTGACTGCCCCTAATGCACCCCTAAAGGGAAGAAGAATCAGAAAGAAAAGGTAAACTTCATGGGTAGATATGAGTACACTTTAATAATCAAAAAAATAATGATAATGATGAAGATAATGATTATAATAATAATAAGCATGACAACATAACAATAATTACAATGAAAATAATAGTGACAAAAATAATAATAGTAACAATAAGGAGAGGGAGAGATAATAATAGAATAATAGAATCCAGGAGAAACAAGGGATGTGCAATACAATAGCTCACCTATTCCCAGCCCATCCTTACAGTGACCAGCTCCTCCCAGAAAACTCCCCCAGTTTATATACTGAGCATGATATTTATGGTGTGAAACATCCCTTTGGTGAGTCCAGGGCAGCTGTCATGGCTGTGCTCCCTCACAGCTTTTTGTGCCCCTCCTCACTAGCACACGAGACACTGAAAAGGCCTTGATTTCGGGTAGGGACTATGTGACAACAGCTAAAACATTAGTGTGTTATCTACATTATTGTCATACAAAAGTCAAAGAAGCACAGCACTGTACCAGCTACTAAGAAAAAAATTAAATCTGTCCCAGCCAAAACCAGGATAAAAAGAAGACTAAATGGCTTTTTTTTTGTTTTTAAATATAATTTGAGATTTTGGATACATCTGCTTTGTTGTTGTTGTTGTTGT
>WAAE01006666.1:0-40761 GCA_013400495.1 Nicator chloris | reverse complement strand
TGAGTATTTTGTAGACGAAATGTTTTGTAAAATAAACAAAACATTGTACCCATCTGGGAAGAGGTCAGAGCCTATTCAGATGGTCTTCCCTATCTTAGGGGTAACACCCATTAAAAGAGAACCTTCCAATTAGTCATTTTTCAAAAGTATTTGCTTGCAACAGAGTTGAAACTGCTTGATCCCTGTGTAGATTCATAATGAGTAGATTCATGATGTCAGTTGATGAAGACAGCAGGTACTCCCCTTTATTTTGTTGTTTCATAGCCTTCCTCCTCCCTGCCAAACATGCTCTGTGGTTCCTGGTATCCTGGTTGCCTCTGAGTGGAGGGAGAGCTGCTGGATACAGAATAGAAAGTTGCCTGTATTTTCCTTCTGGGACTGCAAGGCAGGCACAGGCTAAGGAATGGCTTTGTGATTTGCAGAGGTCTGTCTCTGGTGGGTCACTTTATTGCAGTGGAACTGAGAAGCCAACACAGCTTTGGATATGCGTGAATGTGTCCTAGAAATGGGGCTGGCCAAACACTGCAGCACAGGCAAGTCTAAATCCTGTGCTGGAGACAAAACAAATAATCCCTGGGATCAAGGGGAGGGGGTCAAAACATGAGGTAACAGCTTTCCATCCTTTAATAGGCATAATGAAAGACATTGCTGCATCTTTACTGTATTGCAGAAGAGAAACAGGATAAGGACTGGGGGAACTTTACTTGGATTTCCTAACCTGTGTTACTTTCAAGTTCATAGAATGGTTTAGCAAAACTCCAAGAATACATAAATTGAGACAGCAAGCAGACCATTTGAGGCTTGTTTCAGATATTTGCTTCCAGACAAGGATTATACCATCTCTAGTTCCTCCCTGCCAGTAAAAATGGCAGTGTTGAAAGGGTAAGTCAGACTTGCAGCGACACCACTTATGATGAAATACAGAATTATGTTTAAAATCAGGTGAACTCAAATGTTGTTTTAGTCCTTTGATCTTTCAGAAAAGTAAATAGTGGCTTTTGAGACATCTGTGCATTTCTGAGAGTCCAAGCCACTGTAGAGTTCAAACAGAAATACATGCAATAACTGGGGCATGTTAAAAGGCATGACTTCATTTCTTAGAACTTTACCAGCTGTATAGCTCAAAGACAAATAACTCATCCCTGGCTGTTCCCTGTAATAACACAGACATCCAGAAAATGCCTGGCATTTTTTGTTCGCTACTTGGGATCAAATTCATCTGATTTCGTTTCCCTCTGGATTAAGAACAGACTATTCTTTATGTTGCAGCCCTAAGGAGAAATTTTGCATACCTCTGCAGCTTTGTTTCTACAGGTTATATGGTCCCTGGAAAATTCTATTGTGTTAGCAGTAATTGTCCCACCTCACGGCCAGCCCCTTCCATCAGCAGTGAGTTCCCTTTCTTGTTTAGATTTTCAAAGAAAAACGCATGTCTTTGCTCAAAAATCACTTGGCAGTTCTTCAGACTAACTGCTGCCTCGGAGCTCTGTAAAGAGCTGCTTCCTGCAAGACTCATTCTAGATACCAGTTTTGAATGCTCTGACAACTTTTTTTCCCCTACAGAAACTTCCATGGTCAGAAATCCTGAGGTGCTAAGCACCGCATTTCAAAGGGCAGAAATTCTAAAATCAAAAGGAAATGAGAGTCTGTTCTGAGAGCCAAAGGGAGAAGTGTTTTGTTTAAGCATAAGAGACTGAGCCAGATATGGCTCCTCTGCATAAAAACAGCAAGAAGGTAAGTGCAGATTTGGGAGATAGGGTGCTATTTAAATTCACAGTAGTGTTGACATAAGAGGAATTGATATGTATTGGTCCTGAATTAGATTAGGCAGGAAGAAAATTCTGGACTAGCCTTTAAGAGATGTCAACCTGCTTTTGGCATCAAGAATGAGAAACAGGTTTTAACAGAGACAGTAAGGGTTTGGCCTCAGGGCCTTTGTGTCTCTGTCCCTTACAAAGCGTTTACTTTGTGATGGGAACCCAGTGTCAGGGTTCCAGGGTAATTATCCTGAATGATTGAATCTAAACAGTTGCCCAGATTACTGCAGTCCCTGCAGTCAAGCCAATGCATGTACAAGTGTGTTAGAGCATCTAGCAGTGTGTTACTGCATCTAGTCAGTCCATTTCTCTGCTATTGCAAGTACTGCTATAGAGAACATTTTCTGGTGCTTTCACCCAATCTACCAGTTTTAATACACTTTTTAATGCTTTGCTGGAGATCCTTGTAGGCTGCAGTTAAAATTTTTTCTTGTCAAGAATCCTAGGTGTTTATAACCTGCCCTTCACCAGTCAGGTTTATGTTGAAATCCTTACACTTCTTTCGCAGCCTGGCCAACTCTTCAGAGCTTTATTTTTTATTCCTTCATTCATGGTTTTCACTGCCCCAAATCAAATATAATCTTGAACCGAGACTGAGTAGAAAGGAGAAATTTGTGTGACAGTCTGCTGCTGCTAAATTTCTTTGATGCTTCTGCAGCTCACTGCTTCTTGCAGGGGCTGCTTTCCAGCAGAGCCTGAACTGCTGTTGAAAACTGCATTTCCTGCTACACAGAGCTCTCAACCAAAGCAGAAATCAAAATAAGAGCAAACCCAGTGCAGACTCTGGCAAAGATCACCCTCTCTTCATATATAAAAGGGAAGCATTTAGCCTGACCTCATAAAAGACAGAACTTGAAGGATCATTCTGCACTTTGAAATCCTACCCTCAATGGCATGGAAACAAAACGCTGACTTGGGAATTTCAGCAGCTCAGCCCGCTCGACTTCCTGAGCATGAAGCAGCTATTGCATCATCCCAGGAAAATGAAGGTTATTGGGTCACTGCCTGTCCTTATAATCTGCTCAGTAAGGAATTTCATAAAGGGTATAGACTAGTGCCCAGAATAACATTTAATAAGATCTGGAAAATTATGCCTGCTACAAGCAGGGGCCTCTTAAATGTTTGCAGGAGGCCTACTGTTTGGATGAGTTAGCAGCACACCCTGCTCTATAAATATCACTTAAAACCAGCTGCCTCCAGGAGCCAAGGAGAGAAATAGCTAAGGGAGAGAGTCCACATGAGTTAGCTAGAAGCTTAGTGACTTTCTTAACATACAGGCCTGTGTTAAATGGAGGAAAGTCACTATCAAGATCCTACTTGCCTCCAGAATGTGTCAGGCAAACTCCACCCTGGAGTGCAGATATGGCTGAAACTTCATGCAAAACAGTACTGTGTCTTCCCTTGCAAGTGTTGTATATTCTCTTTACATGAATTTTGAATTTCTTTCATTTGAGGGACAGAACAGTATCTAGATTTGTGTACCACAACATAAAGGACAATTCCATGGCTTTGTTCTTCAACTGGATTGCACCATTTCACCAGGGAATAAATCCTGGGACTTAAGGAAACCTCCCACCTACTGGACAAATGCCACAACAAACAAGATTAAACTTATTAATAGCAGAAAAGTGCTGTCACTGTAGAAACTCAAATACTTTGTGCCTTGCAATCTCAGACTCTCTCTCCACTTGCTCTGGTGATGATTTGAGTGTGAGCTTTGAGCTTTCCCCTAGGTCTTCTTCACTCAGCCTGCTGGTGCTGACAGTTCCTGTATGCCTGTGTCAATGAGCCACTTCTGCTGTCTTTGCACTTGATCACTGGGAGGGTTTGACTGGAAAGCATTTCCTGCTCACATTTGTCTGCTCACTCTCTTTTTGCCCACTAAAGACAGGTGACTTGATGAGAAAGTGATTATTTCAGGAAGTGGTTTTGGGTGAAGCTTCACTTTTTCATTTTCCATTTGTTCCTTGCCTGTGGAACTAAGAACATGAGAAAAGCTCTGTCAAACTTAACTGGTGTTTCTGGCATACAGCTGCTTGGGACCTTTTAATTTGGCTTTGCTTGAGAGGAGCAGAGAGACAGAAGGGAAGAAGGAAGGAAGGAATAAAGTATGAAAATTTCATCATCCTACAATGGACTCTCTGGACGGTTTTTCTTTCAGCAGCGACTCACAGTTGACCTCATCCTACCAAACAAAATTAACTTTGTTAATGTTGCTCCAGACTTGTCTCCTCTCAAAGCTGCTTTAATCTGTTAGCACCTCTGAAATGTAGGTGATCTGGAACATGCACAGTCTTCAAGGCAGGGTTTGAGCTACAGCAGAGCATCAAGCCACATCCTAGCAGGGGTGGCAGAGACAAGCGATGCTCCTGCATCGCTCACTCACAGCCACTGATGCTGTTTGCACTGCCCAGCTGCAGGGATGTGTAGTGGAAAGCATGAAGAGTGTTGCTCCTAGGAAATGTTTCTGATTTCTCCTGTTTGTGTCAGCTGGTTCTATGCCTAGAAAAGCTGTTGCTTGTGCTCCACCACCTGATCCCAAACCATGACTACAGTTCAACCTCTTCAGTAAGCAGTGCTGAACTGCATCGCAGCTCTTCTTCAGGTAAAGGGTGAAACTGCAAATATGCTAGTGAGCACAATTGCACACAGGATTCTTGTGCTAGAGAGATAGATGAAATGTCTACCAGCAGACAGAATGGTGAAAGCTTGAAAATATTAGTGGAATAATTTCTAGTTAGAAAGTCCATTTTTATTATGAGTAACGTGAGAAGAAAAGGCACAGGGGAACAGAGGCTTTGGAAAACAGAGCTTAGTACTAAATTATGTATTTCATATTATTTTAAAAAACCCCAACATAAGCAGTGCCTAACTGTGATTAGATGAAATCTAAAACATCTGCAAGAACTCCTAAATAAACCATGGAAAGTGGAAAGAATTCAACAAATGTTGGGAAACAAAGGAACAAGGAGCTGGGTGGAATTTGTGTGTCTGCTTTAATATGCCAAGCTTTCCCCCATATCGTTGTCACTACTGCTATGCAGAAATTGTACTTTCACTCTTTGACTGTGTAAAACTTCTATTAACATTGAGGATTTACAACCCTCAAGCCTGAGAGCTGAATTTCTTCTACCACTATATAGCTCTTGCAATTTTCCTCTCTCTTCTCTTAGTCAATACAGATAATGGAATTAATCTTTCTCTTTAGAGAGAGGTAATTAAGGTTTAACTTGGGTAAAGAGTTAATTTGGCATAACCGCTAAACTATTTTACATAAAAAGGATAACATAACAATTTGAAAAATGGGATAACCTTCAATGCTAATTTTGCCTCTTGTTAGATTATCTTTTATCCTATTTTGCTTCCTCTTTATTTGTATCTCCAAAGACATTTAGGTGAGGTAGACCAAGCAGTGAACGTTACCTTCTTTAAACACACCTTGGAATAGCCCACAATTCAGATCCAGCACAACACTTACCCCAAGTTAGCAGCAGCACTGCCAGGTACCATTCCTGTCCCCTTCTCATGGAAAGAGTTCTACCCATATGTCTAAAATCCACAGAAGCACAAGATGTAGAACCAGTGCTCATCAGGCATGGAGGACATAGGAAAATAAATTATTTCACATACCTGTGGAGAACTCTTCCTATAACCTGGGAAAAGGTTTGTATGGTTAGGGGTCTTTAAAAATGAGAGATTAGTGAAGCATCCTTCTTCAGGAGTCTAACAGATATAGGATTTGGAGGGAAACCACCTGGTATAAAACACTGAACTGCATTGCAGGAATGGTCAACAAGATCTTTTCCTTTAGTTCTCAAATTGTTGCAGACAGCTCTATTTGAACTGTTTTAAAAATAAAATTCAATCAGAACAGTATTGCACACAAGCATGAGACCTAGGAAGTACAGTGAAAAGAAAGCTTCTTCCCTTTTTTCCTTCTCAAACTAAACTGTTACAGTTTTTCTCTTTTTTGCTATGTTTGGCTCAGAATCAACTTCTCTGGACAGGAAAAGAAAACCAAATGGGGGAAATGTCTCAGTATCATCATTAAGGAGAAGGGAAGGACTTCCTCGGAAGTATTATTTTTTTCATATGACTACTTCTGGTGTCCAATCTCTCATTTAGGACTAGTTTGAGTACCTCTCTGCTATATTTCCATGAGAAATCCAATTCTATAAACGGAAGACGCTAACACCAAGTCTATGTGTTCCTTCCTGTCAGGATAATTCTTTGAGGTACAAGTCATCGTTGTGATAAGGCAGACGAAGATCCATTTTATATACAAAAATGCAATTGCTAACCACTTCCTCAATTGTCAGCATGATCAGGACTGCAATTGCACACAATCCACCTCCTCTGTCCTTATTTAACTTAGCTGCTGTGCCCACAGTGAAGCAGTGACCACTCCAAAATGCCTTCAGTGTTAACTTGGATGCCAGCAATTGTCCTCAGGGAGCTCTGAAACCCTTCCCAAAGCAGACTGGCTTCATATTTGCCAACAGACATAGCCTCTGGCAAGGGCTCAGTTGCACTGGTATGGAAGGAGCCTCCTCTAGACACCAGCCTGGCACTCTTCAAGGTACTACCTTATGTTAAAAGAAAAAATAACGGGGTTGTGTGTGACTACTTGCAAGGTTTTTTTGCAGTAAAAATGCAATATTGCAAATATACTCTGTTGTAATCCACTTCTTGTGTGTGGTGATGAAAACTTGCTGCTGCTCTGTCTCATGCATCTGCAAAGGCATTTTGGAATGCTGAAGCAGGACCATATTTGGCCACTTCTCTTCATAGTCCCTGTCTGGCTGTAGAGAAGGCTTTTGCATCCTGTCAACATTCCCCGACTGCTGTTAGACATGGATTAGAAACCTCTACTTTCCATTTTCAGAGTTGTCAAACAGCTTTAAAGAGATGCTGACCATTTTGAAAAAGAAACAAAATCAGACTTTCAAAACAAGTCAGTCTCCATGCACTTCTCTCCCACCCAGGTAATACGTATGTTCTCTCAGTTTTCAGCCCTGTACTTGATTGTATCATACTTGCTTGCAGATATAACATTTTTAGGGCCTGCTCCAAGTGCCTTGTAATCTCTGAATTACCTGAGCCTTGAGATGCTTTGCAGTTTGTGCAGCTAAAATCTCTGAATTACCTGAGCCTTGAGATGCTTTGCAGTTTGTGCAGCTAAACTCTTCTTAAGCGCTGTAAATTTTCCCAGCATTGATTTGAATGTTTAGACTTCCTTCCCAAGTAAGTTTGGTGTGAAAAGATGGAGTCATTCAGCAAGAGCATCTTGTCATACAGGAAGGCCTGAAGCAGCAGGATGTCATGTTGAATTGGTTTTGAGGAATCATTTTTAGCAGCTCACTGGGATCATCACATTCCTAAGGAAATTAGGGTGTATTCTAGGAAACAGGGCATCATATTATGGTGCTTGATAAAACAAGGGGAAAATTTAGAATTTAACCACAACAGTCTTGAAGCTTTCCATGCTGAAAAGGCTGAGTGATGGAGACAGAACAGAGAAGAGTACATAAAACTTTTCATCTGCCTCTAAAATCTAAGGGAAAACAAAGGTGGAGACCAATAAATCTCCATAGACTCTTTGTGCTTAAAGACCAAGTAATTTCCCTCAGTAATTTCATGAGATGTGTCTTTAAAAGTCACATTCAGCTTCAGAAATAAATGTCTATTTGCCAGTATTCATACCAGCCACATTTCTAGTAGCTGTTTGTTATGTATTGTTGCTGTAGTTCTCCAGGGTCCCAGCTGGCTTTTTTAACTGTTTTCCTGAAAGAATGGAAGAGACTTTGACTGTGAAGTTATGTCTCAATTCACTTGCTTCAGGGTGCAGCAGTGGGAAAGAAGTCCCTGCCTGTGACCACTCTCCCATTAGGATGCAAACCCTTCTCAGTCCTGTGGAACTGAACACCTCAGTCCAGTCTGGTGTCATACCTCAGCTAGGAGCCAATTCCATGTGTTTAAGAGGAAGGACAAAGAAATCTTTTGGTGATTTTAACGTGAGCTAAACATGATGAAACATGTTTAGCACACTTGAAATATGGTCTAGCACACTTGCCTCCCTTCCTTCTTTTCTGTGCTTTCATCTAATTTACAAGGAAGGAGCATTCTCATCTGCACTGCTAATCTTATGCAATATTAGTTGCCTTGGCTCAGTTAAAGCTACAGGGTGGCACTGGTAGCTTCAGTGTTACACCTGAATAGTTTTGGTCCTCATTAGAACCATAAAGTTGAAAAGGCTAATGACTGTCTTTGCCTTTCTACACCAGAGCAGGTCTGAAAGCCACCTGTTTATAAGAGATGGTGTTGTCTGATGCTAGCATGGTATATTCTGCACACTTAAAGACCACACTGGGCCTATAAAGCAGTGTTTGAAATTCTGGGGTTTATCATTTGGTTGGTTTGCTTTCCTTTAAACTAAACAAAAGCTACACAGAGTGATCTCCTCAGGCATAGCGAAAGGTTGGATGTAGGAACAGGAACTGTTATTTTACAGTAGGAAGGATGGTGCATGTTATCCTGTCAGCTCAAAGCAACGTTCAGTTTTGTGGCCATCTGCCAGTTTTAACCTGACACACCCATGAAACAGATATTTATAAAACTGCCTTATTATTTAGATCAATACATGGGTAGATCTGCAAGCAGGTTCTGCTTCCTTACATAGACATGCCCACAGAGTTGGGAAATTTCCAGTAACATGGTGCAGGAGTGCAGAAGTCTTCAATTTGCAACACTCAGTTCCCAGGCTGAAGACCCAGCTGAGAGCTGTCTGCTCTGGCCCTGCACTATCCAGTGTGATACAGATGCTCCAGGATGTGGTCTACAGCTCCATGTAGCACTGCCAAGAGACTGACATGCCTACAGGCCTTGAAAGAAAATAGAAGCAGACTCTGTCACATATAAGACTTGGCTGTTCATTTGCCTTTGCAAGAAACAAAGGGGTGCTGCCTCTCTGAGGGAGATACTGCATCTTGGCCTAGACGTGTCATAGGGTAGCAGTTCTGAAAGTACAATGATAAACTTGAATGAGTCTTGATAATAGCATTCTGAGAAAGTTCCCAATCCTTGCCTTGAAGCATGGGAAAAGCTTATGGTCCTAGGATTTTTTAATCTTTTCATATTTTGTAACTGAACATCTTATTAATTTTTAAAAGAAGCTGGGAATTTCTGGCTAAATTCCAAGCTGAATCATTGCATTCTTAATTCTTGCCACATTTCCTTCCCTCAGCAGCAGTGGTGTGGGACCAAAACAACATTTGTGTTGTGTCAGTATGTCAGAAATACCATATCCAGCACAGCAAGTCTAGTGTGCAGAGTGCGTTAAAATCAAAGACATTGAAAAAGAATCAGCTATTATTTTACATTAACAAATAACCTACAGCTTGAACCAAAATTCTCATCCAAAGCATTTTCAGAGCCTACCACGGCAGGGAGAGGAGCTACATTCTTTCTAGGTTTCCCAAGGAGACTTGCTTTTCTCTGCTAACATCACAGTACCATAAACAAATGGATCAAAGCTGTAAAGCCTCACATAGAATTCCCTTCATTCCTTCCCTTTATGTGCTTACATGGATGCATTCACTGTCAGCAGGGACTCTCCTGGTTTCCTTTCAGACTCTGCTGCAGCAATAAAGAAAAACCTCCAGTGCCCCACTGGAGATGGTGTCTCACCCAGGAGATGACAAGAGTCAGTTCAATACCTCATCCTCCCACAGACTTCCTGTATGACCTCACTCGTGTCTTTTAGCCTCTGCCTCATCTGTAAAGTTGGATAATTGCATGTAAACCTCACAGAGATATTTGGCAAGATTAAATGCACTGGAGACTGAGAGGTGCTTTGATCTTACACTCTTCTAGTTCTTAGAGAGCTTTGCAGGGATGTCAATATGCACCTAACTTGGAATTACATGAACCAATTTTCCTGGAGAAGAGGAATTCCCATAGACTGTGCTGAACAGATGACCTGCCTTTTTGTTTAATATTTGTCTGTATTTTCTGAAGGAGTTCAAAGAAATCTCTAATTTGTACTCATGTTTTTATCACCATAGATAATTGCAGGTAAACAGGATTAAAGAGGACATCCCAACCCAGTGCCATCCTACTTAGGCAACTCTCCTGGAAGCATTTCTGCAGCACATCAGATGTCTACCAGGTCCGTGTGAGGGAACAGACTGCTGTACAGTATTATTCAGGAGTGGCCCTACTTCTGTTTGCCAAGATTTAAAACTTAACCTGAAGGACAGTAACAATCTGAGGCTTGCTGCTTACCACACAATGCCATTAAGCATATCATTGTAGGAGAAGATACAATGCTGGTAGGATGGTGATAATGCTAAGTTATCTGAACTAATCCCTTGTCAAATTCCCTAGATCCTTTAGGCAGTGTGTGTGCAGTTAAAATGTCAACTGGTATGGGAATGAGTTGGGTAAGTTACAGTAGTTGTTGCTGTTGGAGATAGGCTTATCATACACAGCTCAGTAACACACTTTGTCTGGCACTCGCTGGTGTCAAGCGCTTCAGTCTGCTGCTGGAAACGTTACAGCCAGGGTTCCTCTGGTGAGGTACAGGCTGCCAGCACTACGGAATGTACAGAGCCCGGGACCAACATGCAAGAAACTATGACAGCCCTGGTTCCCTGCTTTTTAATTTCTGGTTGATATGTTCTGGACATATCTGTACCACAAAGGTAAGAATTCAAAGCAAGAAAAATTCCCTGTGCTTGCAAGTTCCCTTGGGTTTGGGAACACAAATAAGTTAGTAACATCTAGTTTTAAATGTAAATATCCAGGTGGTTTTTCTTTTCCCTGTTTTCTCACACCAATACTAGTCATTTGATGAAACACAGAAGTGTAAATGTGCCGAAATGAAATAATGGCTATCTTGGGTAAGATTTTTCATGAGACTTTCAACCAGTATGAACTGAAATGGCTTCATTAGAATTACCTTAACACAGGCCATGATAGTTTATGCAACCCTGAAGGATCTGACCCACTGAATCAATCCTTTAGTACCTGTTCTTGAAGGACAAAAGGAAAATGTAAACCAGTTTTTGGAAAACACAAAGATAAAATATGTTCAAGCTCACATTTCATTCATTACTGTGATTCAGAGGAGAAGTGGAGGGCCACTGGCCAAATTTGGTAACTCCTGATTCTTTGACAGGCAGAAGAAGCAATTTCAAAATCAGAGAAAATATGTCCATGCAAACTTGTGGTACAGCATGACATTCAAGTTTTGGGCTCTCCTGCACTGGCCAAATACTTAAGCAAGTTGCCCTCACTTAGCACAGCTAATGCCTTCAGAAATGCATTGAAAGCTACAGAGTTTCCTCCCAAGCAGCTGTTTTGCTCTGACATGTTAATAACAGTTATGCTTATTACCAATTTCTTCCAGTTTCCCTGCTCCTTCTCATTTGCCAGGTTGGGATTCTCTCTTTGTTGTTAGCAGCAACTTTGACATTGCAAGGTTACAATTAAATGATGCAGTCAACAGCGCCGTATGCGGTTCAGATGTGGGAGACATTTCAAATTCCTGACTAATTCCGATAGTGCAGGGACTTAAGTCTGAGTTTGCAATGTCAGAGGTCAGTTGGTAATCCTGGGTAAGTAGGGATGTCTGATGTCAGGAAAAGGCATGTAAATATAGACCGTGAGCTCAACAACACAATGTTATCTTGCAAGAAATGCCAAATAAGCTGCAAAACCATCTTTTTCCTTGCTCATGTCTGTAAGCCAGATAGAGCATGGGGCTACTTAATTATCTAATATACACCACCATCTCCTGCTGTACAAGTTCCTGTAACATTTGGATTCTATCCTGCATAGCAATCCAATATACTTAAAGTCTACTGTTGCCAGGAGAGCTGCAAAGGCAGCTTTAATATAGCTCCAGTCAAGTGGATTTTGATTAAAGCTCCATTCTCTAACTCATTTCAGTAGCCAGAAAGAAGCACTCCAAAATTTACATTATCTTGCCGTCTGCCAGATCCTGCTTACTGTTGCCACTTGCCTCTTCAACAGCCAAACCCCATTCTTAAGTAGCTAGTGGTAGCCACCAAATGAAAAAATGGGGAGCTGAGAAGGAGGCATTTGAAAGAACAGCTACTTGGATTGCACAGAAATTCTCTGCCTGACCTTGGAAATCTGTCAGTGAAGACAATGCCTGTTGTGCTTGAGAAGCTTGGAAAGTTCAGTTTAAAACACAGCCTCTGTTTATCTGCATCTGAAGCAGAGTGGTGACAGAAGGAAGGAAAAGTGTCTGGCAAATGTTAATTCTGAGTGGCTATGTACAACAGGACTAATCTATTCTTGAATGCATATCTTTAGCCAAAAGGTAATTTAATCAGTTATTTTTTTCTCTCTTTTTTTTAAGTATTCCGAGGAACTATTACAATAACAAGCATGGCTTTGTGGCATTCAGGAATGTCCCAAATATGCCGGTGTGTGAAGTTTCCCTAAGTGCTTGTCATTAGGGTGCTCAGTAGTAATGCTGACATGATTAAGCCGTTGCATTTGTGGCATCCTGAGCTTACAGGGTAAGGAACTTCCGTGATCTCTCTTCTCCCACTTCAGACTGCTGTAGATTCTGACTGTTGCAGCATTCAGGCAGTTTTGAGATCTGGGATTTCACTGATCTTTTCTAAATAATCAGGCAAGACCTGGGTATCAGAGATTATCCTCCTGTCCTTGGCATTGATGGAGCAAAGTATTTGCTATAATGGCTCAGAAATGTCTGCATATATCTGCTGTCTCTTTGAAGGATGCAGAGCATCTCTAGTCACAGGTAATATGTCATTTTTCAGTTGATTCTTTCATGACAGCCTGCCTGTGATGAAAAAAAATCTTATGGGGAGATACTTAAACACAGATTTTTTTTTTTAAATTAAAATTAACTGAGGTTGTGATTCCAAAGCCCCACAAACACTGTGTGTAATTAAACTTTGGCAAAGGCATATCATACAACTTTGGCAAAGAGAAGCTTGCATCTATAAAAGGCAAGATCTGCCCTTTGTTTATTCCCTGCTAAATCAGTGAGGTATGTAATGGTATTTTAGCATCAACTTAGCATATTTTACTTTCCCTTCCAGTTTATAGGCCAGTGGAAAATAGAGATTGACCAAGCTGACTAATGACTTAGAAACTGTTCATAAAAAACACTAGAAAGCAAACAGTTTCTCAGCTCTACAGACCATGGGCAGCATAGTGCATTTATGGTGTGGCATTACAAGCTTCAGGTGCCACAAGAAAGCTAAACATAATTTAAAACCCTGCTAGCCAGCAATGAATCTGAAATGGCATTTAAACACAGAGAAAGCTCAGGCTGCATGTATGTAACAAAAATTACTGGTATGGTCACACTATAATGCACATCTAAAGGTACTGAGGGTTTCTCTGCAAATGGTTATCAGAAGAATGGTACAGCACTGACCACATCACCCATTTGCACTACCAGTGGGACATAACATCCATCTTCAATAGCATTTGAAGTTAGATTAAGGACTGTAGGTTTGATGTGAATCTCTTTGTTAATCTTGCTTCCTGTGCTTTTGTTTGCCTTGCTGGGTGGCCTTGAGGCACACACACTAGGTAGCTTTTAGGTGTGACCAGAAGATGTGGTCAGATCCCAAAGCAGCATTTAGTCCAGACAAGACTGGAGTGAGCCTGAAAAAAACTCCCTAAGTGTATGTAGGGCCAACTCAGGTCCTTAGAACCAAATCATTTGCTCCAAAACTGTTACTTTTCCACCACTCTACTCGCTAATGCAGATATTATTGTACTGGACTATCATCACACACACACACATATATGTATCTTTAAGTATATAAATAGCTTCCTTTGATCATGCTTTTAGATTTATTGGGTTGGATATTTAGCTAGCACGAGTCACTGCCATTTAACTGAAACCTGCCAATATCAGCAAGTAACATTTCCTAAATATTACAATATCTTTATAGTCAGCTAAGTTTGCCAGCTGCTCCCCCATGTTCTTTACAATATGAGTTGCAGCAAACCCAAGGATAGATAGCTGGAGCTGTTCTAAGTAGTGCGATTCACGAGCACAAAGCTGAGCAAACCCAAATTCAAATAACGTACTTGGGAGAGAAATGTGTCCTGATGGCTTCTTTGAACTCCAGTTTGACATGACCAGCAGACTGTGTAGATGTCCACCTCTTTGTGTGGACTGAAGTGGGTAGTTCACTATAATGTTTCTTCAGTCTCTCATAAAAATACCCATTAAGTGGATTAATTGCATACAAAAATGAATGCCAGGATTAAACCCTGTCACAGAAATACCAGATAAACAGTCAGGAGGAGTAAAAATATTTCCATATTAAGGGATATGTTAAAAATCAAGCTCACAAAATGGGATGTTAGAAATAGATGAGTTAATATTTGTCATTAGTAACAATGAACAAGAGAACTTACACTGTCCTTTAAAAGGCAACTTAGCATTATATAAGGAAATGTGGGAGGGAGGGAGTGAGACTCAATTTATAAATGGGGTTAATGACGAAAGATCACAGTCTTGCTTTCCCTGAAGTTTTCCATAACAGCAGGTTTTGAGGGTAGTTGTTTAATCTCAGACATAATCTAAATTTCTCTGTTATTTACAGTTTTTCCATTCTGATTGCTATGGAGAAATACCTTCAAAAAAGGTATTTTTTTGTATCAAAAATTTCAGACAGGGAGAGAAAGAAATACCTTAATGAAAATTGTCATCACAGTATTTTGCTAGTTTTGACTTGTTTTGTCATTGTCTGAGATGAGATTTCAAATAATCCCAATAAGAGAAGGCCAATGTGAGGTGGTGTTCCCTCTCACTTCCTTATTCAGTGTAGAAAGCAGCCAGAAGTTTGACCTAGTGAGAAATCCCAAGTATGGCTATGAAATTGTATCTGCCAGGGCTGACTGCAGCTGTGAGCTCCCTCTGATGCTTTTGCCTCTCTTCAGAAGTTGTCTGCTAAGACCTCACACTCACACTGGTATCCTAAAGGAGATGGAGGGCTGTGCAACTCTTGGCTCTCTCCTAAAGACTGAATTCCATCAGAGGATTCTCTCCCGTATGCGCGTTTGCCGTTCCTTCACTTTGATGATGGCGTGCAGTGCCATTTGTGGTAGCTCTTTCACTTGTGTTAAAATAAACACTGAATTTTGTCTGCAGCCAGCAGCAGCTTTAACATAGGCAGGCAGCCTTTTAGCATTCACAGAGGGGACAACACACAGGTGCAATGAGCCGCGGCTGTTTGTAAACTCTTTCTTTACCACAGTGATGGTAAAAAAATGGTTTTGAAGCACAAGTGATCTCCAGAAATGTTCCAGCTTCTGCACAGGCTGGTGTCAGTTAAAAAAAGTGCATCTTCAGGATCCTGGAGAAGTGTGAATTCACGGACATCCTGGGCCTAGTTCTCAAGTTCTAAGCATATGTCATACTGGCATGAACTGGCTTGTGAGATCAAAATCAGGACTTTCATATTGTTATTAAGGCATTTAACTGGAGCAACTTCTCAACAGAAGTGGAATAAAATATAAAACAAGGGCAAAATGCTGCCTCAAGCAAATATCCTGAAAGACTTGGGTTTCTTTTTCTACCTTAGGAAAGAATGAGTTTATTTCAAATATAGACGATGGAAAGTCAGCTTCTGATTCAAGTGTTGGACCCCTCACGACGAGTTCCAGTCAAACTACCATTTGCCTTAAGTGGCATTTTGGCTAAATGCCTGAAAATCAATCCATAGACTAGTGATTATTGACATGCAAGGAATTTGCTTTTGGGAAAACATGCATCCTGTTCTCTTGCAGGTTTCCTTTCCTGTTAGTGCAGAACTTGCATCCCATTTCTGTGTATCATTCCTTTTCTACAAAATCCAATACGATTTATAACACCTTTTGCTCTTTTTCCAGCAAGCTGTTGCTGAACTTGTATATCCTTTCTCAGAATGGTACTTTTAGTCCTTTAGTAGCAACAACCACAGCTGTTACACATTCTGAGAGATGGTCAGAATGCCTCTCAAGTGCACCATCCAGTCCCCCCTGTTTGCCTTCTCTTGCTGTAGCTTTATTATCCATGACTTTTAATAGGCCTAATTGGTCTCTCTAGTTGTGCTGGTTGTATCTCACACCATCCCGTTTTTGTCTGGTCCTTTATCAGACTCCATGACAGACCTGAAGTGTTTATCTTCAACTCTAACCTGATATGCTTCTGATTGTTCAGAACAGATCAACCTCCTGCCTTTGCTTCAACCAAGCCTCTCATTTTAAGTGAAGAATTAGGTCAGGACTGCAGAAGTATCAGAGACAAAACTAACTGAACATTATAGAGGCCTCAGACTTTCTTCTGAATATCTCTGTTCAACACTGGATCAGAACTGGTGTTAGCATTCCAGTGGTCCTAGAGACTCCACAGAGATCAGCTGTTTCCCACACAGGTCAACTCTTTGCGACAGAGGATGTTTTAATCTGGCTCTAAGGGCCTTGGAGCCATACATCATGGGCCATAATGCACAATACAAACATATATGCTTGCACAAAGCAATGCAAGAGCTTAAAAGCTTTTTTAATACCCCTAGTAAATCTGTTTGCTTTAACCAGAATTACCAGCCAAAACTGAAGACAGAGAAAACTCAGAACACTAAGACTTGCTAAAAGTCAGAAGGTAAGCAGAAAGCTGTATTTAGAGTTGATCTCAGTGCACTTGTTTCCAGGCCACTATCTTATCTATTAGCCTAAGTATAATCATAGGTGTGTCATTCTCAACTGTGTATTTTTGTTTTCTGTTAATTAGTTAAGTCTCTTCTATAGAAAAACTGTTCCCTCAGTCAGGACAGCTGCACAGTTCGGATGAAAAGCCAGCCAGAAGTGTATCCCAACTAGAACGGTGGTAATTAAATCCAAATAATTAAGACATTCATGAGTGGCATGTGAAATCTCTGGAAATTGGCAATGAATTCTTTTGTGCAGACTCATGTCAGAGTGGGCTGGACAGTAAGAGCTGCTGTGTGTTTCCATGTGCGTGGAGAGCTGACTTCTGTGACTTTCTTATGGAGGAACAGATCAGTATGCAAATGCCAGCTTCCTAATCAAGCCCTGTTTTCATGGGTAATTAAACAAATACCCCCCAACCCCCAAATAAACCTCAAAAATATTTGGAAATGGTTTTACCAATTTCAACCTTTTTTTGAGACCAAAAGAAAAATACTCTCATGTTAACTTGTATACAAATCTTTCAGCAGACACAATTTAAATGCCAAGTTATTACGAGAGTATTTATAATGGAAATTGCATAGCACCCTTTAAAGAGCTTCAGATGCATGCCACACTCAGCCCCATGGTGCTATGGATACACTTGAAACTGCAGAAATGTTTAATTCTTCAATTTGGCTTATGAAACTTCTGTAGATTCAGTGTGCTGGACCTTAGCCCAGTCTTTAATATTCTGAAGCCTTACAGGGAGCGCTCTGGAAAATGCTTCTGGCATTGACAGACTTTTTTCTTACCTGCCCATATTAGACCAGAGAAACACTAGCAAAAAGTATGACTCAGTCACTCTGAAGACTCCAGAATATAAGAATGTTGGACATAATCAACCCAATTGTGCTGTAAAAAGGAAGGGGGAAAAACAAACCCTCAATTCTCTGGAGTCCAGGTACAAATCATAGAAGTTCTTGTCAGCAAACTGAGAGGCTGACTTCATGAATTATAGACTAACAAGACTCCCTTAAAGTCTCTGTTCTAAGGCATAACGACATCCTCCACATCAATTAAGGTTAGGTGGTAGCTGAGGAGGGTTAATCTCAGCCACATAAATAGGCAGAGCCTGATTTTTCCCTCCAAGCACTTCCTAGATTCCAATACTAATTTTCTAGAGGACAGAGCCTACCTAGTGTTGTTAATTAAAATCACGTTATAGAAGGTTGACTTATTTCCTAAAACCAGCAAGATTAACCTACTGCAGTGATCTTAGTAAAGAATAGTGAGCTAGAGACAAAAGCTTTCATTTAAAAAGAGGTATTAGCCCATAAACACTCCAGTTCCATTTCCTTAACCCAACTGCCAGGACCCAAGGAAGAGGCAAATTTAAAAAAAAAAAGGAAGACAAGATACAGTTCTGCTCATCGGTAATGCAGCAAAAAACCTCAGACCTAATCTAAATCCAGAAAGAGGTTATTTTATGTAGTGCTTTGATTACATGCAGCACACCTACAGATTTCCGAAACTGGAGACAGGAATTGGATCTTTGATGAAAGATGTAAAATACTGAAAGCACTTCTTCCTTTTCACTTTGTTTGAGTTGTCAGGAAACACAGAGGTCTTGCTGGAGCCCACGGGCGAGCGCCCGGCGGTGCCGCAGCCCCGCTGAGCCGGGGATGCTGCTCTCGTTCCGCTGCCTCCTGCGCTGTCACTGCTGCCCTGGACACCCCTGGGAGCCTCCCGAGCCTGCTCCGCGGCTCTGTGAATCTGCCCCTGTGCTCCTCTGAGACAGAAAGCGTCTAAGGCTTTTAAAAAATGGAGCCCACCTGTCTCCCCAGGCAAATTTTGGACCAGAGGCTCTGAGAAGCGATTCCGTGGTGAGGCAAAGTCGTACACAGAGCAAGGCTGAAACACATTCTGTGGTGCTGCTTTTGAGGATGCATAAAGAGAACATGGAAGGCTAATAGGCCCTTATCTCGTTAGAGGTGTCTGCTTGCCTCACAATATGAGGGTATTGTTATTTTCACATAATACTCTAACAACCTTTTTTTTTTTTTTTTTTTTTTTTTAAGACCCTGTAAGTCACAACTACCTCTTACTTCAGTCAGTAAATTCTATGTGGGCATGTTTGGGCACAACTGTAAAAGTGTACTTAATAATGAAGTGGTGCCAAAACTCTAGCCTCCCCTGCATTTGCAGGAGGTTTTGTATTCCATAATTCTGCAGATACCGTGAAGTGATTCTCTTCTGCACAAATACTGGTTTGTAGCAACCCTGATATACTATAGAAAAGCTTTATTTTTTTTGTTGGTGCTGACATTAGATAAGTCTTTGCTCAGATTTGCAGAATGGGCAGCAGATAAATTGTTGATACTGTTTCAATGACTATTCTACCAATTCTAAGGAGCTGTTGCTTTTCTTCCTAAGGTAGTCAGTTAGGTAATTATAAACTTGTGGGTCATCATATTGCTCCAATATAAGCAGGTGATTTAAGAACAATGTTTAGAGCCATCATGCCTGATCAAAAGTCTCTGAAAGTTCAGGACCCTTGAAGTGAGGTTTATCCTACCTCACAGGAAACAAACAAAATCAAGTAAGTTACTCCAAAGCAGAGAAACATAAGAAATATTGGCTGATAGCCACAGTCTTAAGCTTATACAAAACAAATAGAGTAATTTCTATTGTTAGTATTCAACATCTTACCTCAGCTGTTATTTCCCTGCAGGTAAGTGTCTCAGAGGTGACTTCAGGTGAGTAGGTGAGTGGGATTCTGGGCTCTGCTCTTTGCAAGGCCTGGCATGTTTTACTTGACTGGAGGCATGGACAGGCAAGCATTGATTCATCTCACTAAATCAAGGTAATGACACACCTCATTAAAGCCTCATAAGGCATGACTGTCCTGCTGTCCACTCTGACCATCTGCCAAAGCTTGCTGCCCTCATGGCAGAGACACCAGAAAGGAAGAGGCTGTCCTTGAGCCCTTTACTTGCACAGGTTCGTATCTTTGCTCTATCAACCTTTTTTTTTTTTTTTTTTTTTTGGTGGTGGTGGTAAATTATGCTGAATTACACACTGGAGCTGCCTGCTCAAGTGCAGGGACGTCTTTCCTGCTCTCTGTGCTGTGGAGAATGCCAGCATGGAGACAGGGCCCTTGGATGAGGCTGGTAATATTTCAAACTTCTGTGGTGAGGATCTCTGGAGCGCAGTCAAAGTTTAGGGGCCATTTCATAATCTCCCTTTTCCAGTGAGCTCTGATCTTTACATCAGCACAGTAGTCTGCTCTATCTAGACACGTTATACAGGTTGTGTGGCTCACACTGTATAGTTCAACCCACATGTCGCTAAGCAAAATGGCGCTTTCACTGCCCTTTCCTCTGTGGGTTTTGGCACGTTGGTATTTGTGTAGATGTCGTGTCATCCCCCGCTGTCAGGCAGGCATGTGGAGCCTTGGTGGTTACCCACGGAGCCCGGGTGTGCCCAGGGCTGTCTCTGGGAGGCTCTTAGCACTGCGGCCGGGCTGCGCTCAGCAGGGCATCCTCAGAGCACGGCACCCTCAGCCCCCGGCACCTCGGGCAAAGGGCGGCTATTTCTGCCGGCGTGAGGGCGGGATTTGGCAGCAGCGTTACCTTCCCATGACGTCTTTTCACGCCTTAGTCAAAACAAATCTGACACCTTTTCTCCTCACAGACCTTTTCACCCTTCTTTGAGGTGCAAAACAGTCATTTGTCGGCCGTGATTTCCGCCCGGCTTTTGCAGCCCAGCCTGAACGGCTTCGGGGCGTTTCCCTCGGTTTTGAGAAAGGCGGAGCAAAAGCCACGCGAGAAAATGGCGGGTGCAGCGTGGGGGGAGCCTCAGGGCAGGTACCTAACGCGGCTGGCAGGGATGGGAGGAGAGGGTGCTTTCCTCTTCCTGAGGGAGTCCTTCGAGCTGGCAGACCTGTCTCCTCCTTCTCCGTCCCGCGTATCTGTTGCATCCCTCTGAAGAAATGGGAGAAAGTCCTAGCAGCCCGCTTCAAAGAGGTTGCTCACCTACCATGGCTGCCATTGAACAGGGCTGGGTTTGGCCCAACAGCTCACATACATCAGCCTGACAGGGTCAAGGGAGGCTTCTGGTTTGCAGAATGCTGTGCAGGGGTTTTTGTACATGGTGGCAGGTGTTGCTAACACTGTCCTGAGCTACAGAGCTGACTTAGGAAGAGAGTGCATGCTGAGTTTTTCCTAAGCCCAGACCCATCTGTAGATGCATGATGAACTGTGTGAACTTGTGATGGTATCCCACACATAACATCCTTTATTTTTTTAATGTAGTAACAGAGTAAATAACATGAAGAAAGTGTAACACACTGCTCAAAAAAGTTACTTCAGGAGACTGCTGCAAGAGGGAAAAGCTGCTGTTCTCCTGTCTGGCTGAGTCCCACAGCAGCACAAATGTAAGCCTGTGAGGAAGGAGCCCAACAGACACCAAACTGGCAAAATGCAAAAGGTGAGAATAAAAGGAAAAGAATGAAAGAGATCGTCTCTCAGATGCAGAGATGTATACTTCTTGATGTATTGGCCCAAGCTAGACAGGAATGTGTTACCAGAGTGGGCTGGGTGCAGCATTATCCAGTGTGTTGTGAACTTGGGAGGGTATTTGTTGAGGAAGGGCAGCATGGAGTCGGGATCTGCTGTCAGGCAAGCCACTTTTTTTTTTTTTTCTCCAAGGAAGGAAGCCCTTTTTTGAGTTCTGACATCAAATTCAAAGAAAATGATAACAAGATACACTTTTCTCTCCATTGTCAGTGGTTGAGATTTGGTACTGTGAGCAGCACACTGGTACATACTGTTCCATGGTAGGCACCATCTTCAAAAATTACCAGCAGGGAGTAGTGATTCAGAATCTGTTTTCCTCAGCCTGTGGCAAGTGTGGTTTATTTCTCCAAGCAATGGCAGATGATAAACATCACAAGGAAAAAGGAGTGGATAGTATTGGCCTAAGGTTACCAGCTGGAGGCAGGAAAATTAACAAGCTAAACAGCATTGTTGCCTGATCAGGAATTGAACCAGCCTACAGAAGCGAGGGGGTCAGTTAAAAAGGCACAGCCCTGCAGTGAGCTGCGAGTAGTGGTGGTGTGTCCCTTCTCTGTGTGGTGACCTGGCTGCTGTACGTGCACATCACCAGCCAAGGAAAGAAGGGAACCTAGACGGTCATACCTAACATCTGTGAGACATCTCAAAAGTAAGACATGGACAGAGATGGACCTGAAATGGATCCATGCTTCCCAAATATTTATTTTCATAGCCTTGATTTAGGCCTACAGGTAGAAGACCAATTGTTAACAATTTCTTAAAATGCTAAACAGGTAAAGAAAGACAAGGCAAATTTGCTGAACACAGTGGTGTTTTTAAGTCGGGACAGTCATCTGCTTTTGTTTACTCTGTTCACTTGTCCAATTACTCCTTCCACTGATCAAAACCACAGATCAAAATCCAGTAAACAAATGGATGAATAAAAATGTGATTATTTGACTTACAGAAATTAGATTATGTCTTTCAGACATAATCAGCAAGATATTCTCTGCATCAAAGAGAATTTTAAATGCTATCAGGAAAATCTACTTCATACCATATCAATTCTATATTGTGGAATTTGAGAATTATAAGCAGGCAAGCTTTTGGAAATCAAGTAAGCAACTTGAATTGCTGGTACTTAAAGAGGAAGTATGGTCTGTGTATTCAGATTTCCTGGGAAAAAGAATCTAAAGTGAAAACCATTGGGTGAAACTGCACAATGAAAAATTATTAGCCCCCTTGCTGCCAATTGTTCATGCTTGGTTAGCCTCCTCTGCATCTTCCTTGGACTGATACTTTTCCTGTCCTTCAGATCCTGGGATAAGATAGTTGAGTTCTTTTAATGTCTGTGCAGGGTACTACTCTTTCCAGGTATCTATTCCAATTGATATCCTCCAAGACAAAATTCTTGTAAATCCTAGAAAGCCTGTCAGAGACAGAACATAATTTCTAAGAGCCTGTTCTTGGGCCCTCAGGCTGTTCCAAGACTACCATTATAATCATGGTGAATCAAAAGAATAACAGTGGAACAAGAGACAAGATTTTCTTTTTGTGTAAGGTACCTGAGACTCCCATTATCAATTGGGAGCAGAGCAGTGAATGTTGCATCATAGTTCATGTGTGAATCACAGAACAGATTTGTCTGAAGGTGTGTCAGTGCTGGATGAGCTGCCTCTGTTTGTGCATCGTTCATGACAAGTCTCTATTTGAATGATTACTAATCTGCTGTCCTTCTAAATCCTCTCACTTGGGGTGTAACAGGTCTCTCCTCTTTTCAGGAGGCATATGCAATAATTCTTAGCATGGTAATAGACTCATAAAGTAAACCTCAAACTCCAGAGACATCTCTGTACTTTTGCTCTAAGAAGTTCAGTTGTTTTCAAGGTCTTGTGCTTCTAATACATTTTGTTTGCATATTCGTGGTTTGTTTTGGATTCTATGTTGAGATTATCTGTAAATTAAGCTAGTAATGATACTGGAATTTCTTCACAGCCATGTAAAAAAGTAAATGTACTCTTTCATCCTTTCTTTTCACTAAGCACTTCTCTCACTTCTTCCTTTTTTTTCATCAGGCAGTTTCATTTTCTTCTCAAATGCATTATTGTATATGAGATGTCAATAAAGCAGGAGGCCTGCTAGCCATCTGAAACTGGAGCCAACTGAGCAAATCTCCCAAGTTCTCTTCCAGGGATTTCTTGTTTAGTTTGTACATAATGAATCAAATTGAGCTGCTTCAATTGAGCTGCTTCTTATGTCATGGAGGATCTCTCTTTTGATCTAGCTTTTGCTTTGGAAGACATTCTCAGATTATATTTCACATTTTTCCTGGCTTTATATGGATTAGGTTTCCTTTCAAAACTATAGCTGACCACACAAATTCTTTCAAAAAATGAAAATTACTATATTAAATTCCAGTCTGAGACAAGAACGTTGATTTTTCTGGAGGAAACATCTCTTACTGTGTTTTTAGAAAAGAGTTTTAAGTGTTCTCTTTCTTCCCTGTCCACAGTGGTTTACTTGTAAGGATCCTTTGTCTGCATAGCTGAATGTAAGCAAAAACTCCTAGGTGGTGTTTATGTGTTTTTTTTCATGCTCAGGACATGAGCCAGGGTCTGTACAGTGAATACTTGGCATGCTCTGGGTCACATTACTACCAAGTTAAAGGTGTTGGGCAAACAAGCAGCCTCTGGGGCTGAGGTTATCAGAAGAAGGGTGTTCCCCTTTCCTTCCTGCTCCTTAGGCAGGAAGGGCAGATGAGGGAATTTGGTGCTTTGCTCTCTGAATTGGCATATCTTATGTTTGAATATAGGGTTTGGAAGTAGACCCTGAGGAAAGGGTTGGGAAATGGTTTGTTAGGAGTTTTCTTTTTCCTGCCCTGGGTGGGGAACATTTTCATTGGCCTCCTTGGTATATCTTTCAAGGTTATGGCTGAATGTGCAAGTAAGAGAGGGTTCCCTAAGCTCAGCTGTGAGGGAACTGAACTGAGCTTTGCTACACCTCTAGCACAGAATATGGTAGAGAATAGAATATTCTGTGCTGTGTACTAGAATAGATTCAAATAATGCTTCTGACTAAACTGTCAGTTCAGCCAGATGATGGTAAGTGCTATTCTGCTTTTTCTTTGCTTCTGTAATAGGAACCCTTGGTACAGCAAAACAGGTTGGGATGGCATGTAAGCCACAGGATAATGTGGATCAGCTTCCAGATTCACAGTCAGTTTTGACTCTTGCAGGTTTTTTCTGTGACTGTACATTTCTGAAGTGTGGCATAACATTGTTACTGTGTACAGAATGGGTCATCAGAGAGGAACCTCCTGTAATTTATTTATCAGCATAAAGAGCATCAAGACCTTGACCTCTGTAGTATGTAGACACTAAACAATAATAGGGAAGGAAACATGTGAAAGCAGGACATGTTACTTAAATAAAGACAAGGTCCTGTGACATTGTCTATAATTAGCATCAGAATAAAAATTTTTAGGGTCTTACATTATTTTTTTCTTATTCTCCATTGTGGGTACATACTGAGCATTTTCTCTGGACCATTACAGATATTCTCAGTTCACACCTGTTCCTGGCCATTCTTGGAGTGCAAAGTTGCTTGTGGTTTTGGGCATTTGAGTCCAGAATAGCATGAGAGTGCTAGTGTTTGCATGCTACTATCACAAAACCTCTGCTTGATTCTTTCATTTTGAACTAAACCAATGTGTGGAGCAGAAGCTCTCTTGCATGTGCTGAGGGAATACCAGCCATAGTGCAGGATTTTGATTTCTGAACTGGAATGTGTAGGCATCACTGTGAAACAAGCAATGGAGTATAATTACAACATAAAAACTCTTCAGAAACCATAACTAAGCCTCAAGTCATCCATGTTCAACTTAACTTTCATCTTTCAGGACCTTTTGCTTCTGTGTGCTCTCAACTTCTGACTAGAAGGTACAGAGCCATCATTAGGGTAAAGAAAAACAGGAAATGTGAGGAAGGAGCTCAACGCCTTCTCTTGAAGTTTCAGCCTTTATATTAACTTTATACTAACTTTCTACTACTGCACCTCTGCTTGGGAGTTTGTTTCAGTAGGACATCGAGCAGGGGTAACTATATATGCCAGCTTTCAAGGGAGAAAACTAAAATCTGGAACATGAATTGGAAGGTAGCATTCTTTTTTTAAAAGGATGTGAACGCTCTATATCCTCTAAGGAAGGCACGTCACAAGAGGAAGTCCTACTCAGTGATGTCATCAAATAGCCAGAATTTTCAGTTCTCTCAGCTGGCTGTCACTTCAGGAGCTGGTGATGTCAGGGAGCTGAGATCCCAGACAGAATTGTTGACCTTACCTCACTTTGAGAAATTACATGGGTTAGCTTTTCCTTACAAGATATTGTCAACTCTTTCCTACATGAAGGATTTCTCATGTTTCATTTAAGCTGATTATGCTGCCTCCCTTTCCTGCTCTCATTAATTAATACCACTGTGCCTGACTCTATCCACTCTGAAAATAGCTATTGATACAGCTTACAGCTATTTATATCTGCTGGTATCAACATGACACAGGCACATGTTCCCAGCAGAAATTATGCCTTTTTACAGCTTCTCCATCAATATAGTTAAAAAGGCTTAAAACACAGAGGTAAATTGAACAAAACTTGAAGTGTTCTCCATTCTTGCCTTTCTATTGAAGAAGATGCAGAAAGTTACGTGTTATGATAGATTGTAAAGTTTTATTTTAAACCTGCCAGAATTTGCCCCTGCATTTTTTCAGCTTTAAAACTGGGCTTTTTCAAGTCATGTTGGGTTTAATGTATGCCCACTGTTCAGCAGCAGATTAGCTTTATGTCCGGGAATGCAACCAGAAATGTTTATCATTCTGGTCTAGTAACTTCCTTCCCTAGAAGTAAGACTTTCATATGCTTTGACATTTTGGTTCCTGAACTGCTGATGTAATCGTGCTAAGAAAACCTGGTCAGGATTGAGTAAGTCAGAGGCAATTTGTGCTCCAGATTAGTTCATGATTTAGACATCAGAGCAATGTAATGAAGCAAAGAAACATACTCATGGACCAGCTGAAAAACAAGTGTGATGTTTCAAGGAGGATGTAAAAAACACTGATGAATGGAAAATTGACATTGTATGCCTGCATCTGCTGACAGGTAGTTGAAGTGGCAATACATTTTTTTCCATATGTTTTTGATCCTCTGTTTATAATTTGAGGTATGAAGAATGCACTTATATCTCTGTATCTGGGACAGAGACAGATGAGGATGAAGAATATTTGTAAATACATTGATACACTTTGTTCAATCTCAGTTTTATTAGATTGTGTGTTTCATTAAATTCTGGTGCAGAATGCTAGTTCTGAAATAAGAAATATCAAAGCAAATCATTTCCATAGTTCAATGTTATTAATATTTCATCCAAAATATTTCAGTGCTCTTTATTTTGCTGTGTATATTGAATTTTGATAGAATTTTTCACTCTCATGAAACATGACTCACATGACTGCATTGGAGTGTCATGCAAAAGCAACTCATCAGTTTTTATATATCTGCAAAAGAGTCATTTCAAGGTCTGATGGAACAAGGTAAAGAGTGAGCGAATCAATTTTTCTAACTGCCAGCTCCAGAAAAGCATGAAAGTCAGTGGGAGCAGAATCCTCCACAGGGTCCTCCAGTAGCTAAATGTATGAAACCATGTGGAGTACGGGCGTCAGAGCAGTGCCATATGAACAAGCTCTCTGAGATGGGAAACATGAGAAGGGAGAAATTAGACTCTTCCTGGGCTTAAGTGAATTTATGGGAAAGTCCCTCTCCAAAAATTTCAGGAGCAAATTTCAATGCCTAGGGGCAAGCTAGAAGCAAGAGGAACTCGATTTGGCATTTCTGAATTGCAGAGAGTGACAATCCTTAAACAAACAATGACAAAGGGAGTAAATATTTCTAAACCTCACAGTGGGGTGAACTAAAAACAGCACAGCTGCAGATTAAGAGTGATGACCAGCATGTTAAAGACTAAATAGCTGTAGCATCACTTTTACTTTTTTTTAAATTTTGTGAACATGCAGGCAGCTCTCTGACTAATCAGAAAGAAGAGTTGTGTTCTGTGTTGTTCTGAGCAGGAAACCAAGTTGTATGCATGCATGAAAACAAGACAGAAACCAGCCAGACAGGAATTTCTGAGTAGATGAGGTCAAAGGTGGGAGTCAGTTACGGTTAAATTTGATGATCCTACAATATCAGAGATAGTTTCAAGATTCCCTTTTCTAATGGAAGATGAGCTGTGGCTGTGAAATTTCTGTCACTTTGGTCTATTGTGGTACAAACACTGCTTATAGAGCTTTAGAGACCTGCAAAATAAAACCATATGAAATGTTCTTTTCAGGCTGGAAGCCAGATCCAGGAAAAGAATTTAGGAGCTTAATGTGGGTTTCCTTCTCACCTCATAGCATATTCTAGTAAAAAAAAGAAAACCGCAACAAACCAAACAAAATAATTGAATAAGAAATTAAAACAAAAAATGTAGTGAACTGAAACATCCCTATCATATCTCTGTCCAAGAAATTTTAAAAGGTTTAATGTTTCACCTGCAATGTTCACAGATAGCCTTTTGTTGTTACTAGGAGAGTTAAGAACTGCAGTATGTGATTCTGACATAATAAAGCAACCTGTATTTCTGAGCTCATTCAGTTGATTACTTTGTTTAATATCTTTCATGCCTGCAATGGCAAGCAGCAGAAGTCCCATGACTGAAAACTCCCAATTACAGGGGAGGAAATAAATTGAGATGTTGAATAAAGCATTTCCATGCTATGAATTTTTCAAAGTTCCCCTCTCTGGCATGGAAATGTATAATCTGCTTGTTTCTGGGCTGCCAATTTTGTGTCCAGATTTCATTCAGTGGAAATAGCAATACAACATTCTTGTTTCTTCAGTATGTGATAAACCTGTGTTGAGAGATGATAGACTGCTTCCCCCTATTGTACCAGCTCTGCCAGTCTGCTCAGTGAGAGCGTGGGCCATGGAGTACAGGATAATTTTCAGTGAGACCCAACTTCTACACCAATGCAAGACCTGGCTCCTACAGTAATTTAAGTGCATAAGAATCTCAGATTAGGCAAAGATAGCCTGAGATTGTTTGTTTAAATTACTATGTATGACAAAAAAAGTGGTAAGGGTCACGTAAATTCAAAATCTGGAAAGAAACTCAACTTCAATTTATTATTACTATAAAATTGTAGAAAATAGTGTGTTAGACTGTTCACTTCTGTGAGAGAATTTGACTTATGATTTAGGAGAATCAGCAATATCCCTGCAATCTCATGCAACTGCATTTCCTTACATCCAGCCAACTCTTACTAAGTAGCCACATAGCATAGGTTTACACAAATGGTTTCTACGATTTGAATTATCTGGGTTTTTAAGCTAAAGAAGTCTGTTATGACATTAATAGAGAAGGGAGGATGTACTCAGCTAGTCCAAAATCTAGAAAATCAGAACTGATTTAATTTTCTTCCATTCTTCAGAAAACCTTAGAATGGATGCCCATCACTGGATCTGACCCTCAGGTATGTGAAGTCATTCAAAAACAGATGAGAAGAAGAACCACACCCTCCAAGTCTGGGCTTGGTTTGTTTCATCAAGATCTCTGTGTTACTTTTCTTGTAATTATCTGCAGAGGAATTAATTACAAAGGAGAGAACCCTTCAGGGCTGTAGAAGGACTGCGTAAGAGAGGGTCTGCTTCAAGAAACTTACACAAACACCAATGCACTTAACTTACAGTCAACTGATGTGAGCATGCAGTCCAGTAAGGAGAGGAGTCCAGGTCTTCAGCAGCCCAGTTCAGTGCCAGATAACAATAGATGCTGTATGATAAACTGTCTTTCCCAATGTACAGAAAGGCTCAGGAGTTAACTATGCTTTCTGACATCATCACAAATAACCATTTGTTAAAAAACATGTCACAGTGTTACGGTTGCCTTCGCTCAGGATTTTTGAGTGACAAACCTTTTAGACATTAAGGACCATTAAACTATAAGGCTCTTGTTAATGTGGACACACTTATTCCAAAGCAGAATGCATTCATAACTCACAAATTAGCTATCTAGCACCTGTATTTTCATTAATTGCATCCATTGAAATAAGTACTTTCCTTTACAGATATTCTTGGTATTTCGTAATCTTTTTATGAGAAACGGGTGACGTTTGGATGAAGGCGACATAACCCTTACAGTAGGTTTTGGCAGGTGAGTTTTAAGTTTTATGGAAGCAAGGTAAGAAGTTGAGTTGGCAAGTAAAATAAATGTCTGCCTTCCAGTTCACAGGCCTGTGTGAATGGTGTTTGCTGTTGCCTAACTGTAGTGGTTTCATGTTGCACATCCCTTTTTTCATATCTCAATTCAGGCTGGCTCTCGGTTTTGAGGTTTAAATAAATACAGGTGCTCTGCAGAGCAAAATTTATTGCTCTCAACAAAGGAGTGCTCTGGGATCCTCCTCGATCTCTAACAGCTGCATTCTTTCAAGCTTGGTAATGTATTTCGTGATAATGAAAGTAAGTAGCTCATTGTGTTGGTATGAGCCAGGTGTAGTGAATAGGCATTGTGCAAACATATCCAGACTACCAAGGCAAATTATTTCAGGTTGATTCCGGCCTCCTGTAAACACAGATGGCTAACTGAGGGGAAAGTCTTTGTCTGAAAGGTACCACTGTTATCTGTAGCTCTGACACCTGGAGATCTTCCCGAGGATTAAAAGGCATGACTGCTTCCAGAGCAGAATGCCTGCCAGATTGCCTTGACAGAGCAAATACTGATCAGTTGGTTAAACCCTTGAAAACAACTGTATTTAGAACTAAGCTGAAGATCCAGCAAACCATTAGAAGAGAGCAGCTTCCAAATGACGCATATATAGTGTCGCCTTCCTAAACCTGGAGTTCTCCAGTAACGTGGAAAAAGAGCATCAGAGATCAAAATGCTGCCTGTCATTTCATGCATTTGTGACCAGCAGGCAGGTTGTAGAAGAGCTTTCTGGAGGGGAATCACAAGCATTCTGGTACCTATGTGTTAAGTTAGCTGAAAGCTATACTGTTTAAAACCATGATTGATACCAAGCCTTTAGGATTAACATTAGCCCCAGGCAGAGAAGCATGTTGGAGCATTGGCCTCCACTTCCCTTTGGTCTCATTGCTAACCCATCCCCTTGTTATCAGGGCCTGGATGTGAGGAATACCTGAAGCTGTAATAAGGAAGACCTGATGAGCATGTAAAACTGGCTGAAGGGGAATTACTGGAAATCTGAGACCCCTCCCTGCATTTGCACAGCAAACACCTTTACAGTTGATGTGTGTGTTTATGTAGTTTTACTTGTTACAAATCTATAGTAAATAATGCCTTGGCAGGTCAAACATTTAAGGTATAATGAGTCATTCTCAATATTAAATGAGAAGCCTTGATCCCAGAATTTTTTATTGAGGCAAATCAGTGTTTTAAATGCATATCTTGAAGTGCTTGTTAAATGCCTGCGATATGACTGGGCTGGAAGGATGAAAGAGAAAATTCACTGTGCTTTCAAACTGAATAATACATTGCCTGCTCCATCTTCAGGTTTTATTGCAAGTGCTCTGGTTTTACCCAAGTGGACAGCAGCTTAGCAGAAATTTTCCACAGCGCCTTCTTTTTATGTATATTTACCAGCAGTAAACTCAAAAACTACTGAAATGAAACCTGTCAGTGAGACTGTGGTGTAAATCTCTCTCTGTGCCCAACCCACAAAATGTTATTAGTCAGCTGTTGTCCCAGCCAGAAAATGTTAGCTCCTGAGTTTGGATGGTAGTAGCTCATGTGTTCAGCTTGGGAGACTCCAAGTTCAATACATGGAGTGCCAGCCAACATGACTGTTCAGTCAGAAACAAAAGGCCCTGCTCAAAATAACCCTCCTTTATTGCTGTACTGAAAGGCAGCAATAAGGTCTTCCTGGAGCCTTTTCTTCTCCAGGCTGAACAACCTAAACTTTACGCACAGGAAAGGTGTTTCAGTCCTCTGGTCATTTTTGTGGCCCTCCTTTGGACTGGCTCCAACAAGGTTGGTGAAAAAAGCAGCAGATTTCATCTACAAAGGTAAATGTGATAATGTTGGAAGAGGTAAAGACCAACCACCACCAAACATTATGGCCCCGATCCCAAAGCACCAAGGTAAGTTTGCAGAGCTCAGTACAACAGCTGTCAAAAGACATCAGAAGTCACAACGTATTTCCACAGTTGTTTCTTTGAGATCCAGAATACCTTTAGAGCTATGTTACACTGCTGAGAACTGCCTTGTTCTTGTGGAACAGATTGAGTTGGATGTGACAGAATCTTCAGCTGGGTTCTTTTTTCATTATTACTAACTGTAATACAACCATACAAATATTTGTATTATTATTGATCAAATGTTAGAGTTTGGGGAACAAGCATCAGTCTTAGTTGATAATAAGCTCAACATGATTCTTTCTTTCTTGGGTTTACGAAGGGAACTAGTAAATGGCCTAGGAAGTAGCCCTATGTAAAAGGGGTTGGGTAGGACAGAAAGGGATAGTGGATTATAAATAGTGGTGGTTTTGGGCTTTTTTGTTGTGCTTTTTTTAATCAACAGGGTTTAAAAAAAAAAAAAACAATGAAAATATTTAATAATTTAAACAAAAGATAATCAATATATTTTAAGAAACATTGCCCTAACACAAGAGTGCGTGGCAATTGAGAGTAGAAATGCCCTGGGCCACAGAAGTCTGCTTTCTTGTTTCAGCTACAGGAAATAAAAAAAAGAAAACACAGTTGCCATTGCAGGAACTAACGCCAGATTTGAAAGCCTTCCTGTTGAGAAATACTCCTTTCATAAGCATGAAAGTGTGCTCTTCATAATTACAATCAATCTTCCACCTAATTATTTCTTATTAAAGTTTAGAAAATTTAGCAACCTTCTACAGAAATGGTGATATACTGTTATTTTGTATGCTGTGTAAGTGTAACATGAGCTGTTTTTCCATTTTTTCAAAATCAGTCTTCACAACTTCTGTACAATTCCCACAGATTCTCTCAAGCTAGAGAATACATACAGATGCTCATGTATCCAGTCCTTCTGCTCTGCAAGCTGTACAGTTTTAATGCTTCTATTAGTGTAGAATCCAGAAATAATATTTTGCTAAGCCAACTCCTGTTCTTTTATTTTTTAATGTTTTTTCTCTTTCAGTTCCTTTTTTCCTCCTCCCATTCTCTGCTTCAAAGTGTGCCATTCAGCATGAAGTTTCCTGGAGGCAGAGCAGCATTGTAGCCCATTGCAAGTCTTCCACGTGTTCCAAAGTACATGAAAAAGTTGTGCTTTCAAAACCAGGTTCCCACCTGTTGCCTTTGGAAATGCTGTGTTGTTTTTGTCTGGGAAGAGAGGCTGGGGCCCTACTCGATGTTTCTTAGGGAAATAGCAATTTGCAGAGTGTGTACAGCTCATGCCTCTGAATTCCCATGTTTGTGGACTCCTGAGTTTCACATTGTAACTGTTGGCACTCAGCTTTAAAGTGATGAAAGACTGAGGAAGCACACAGAGGTGTGATAGAAATGGGAGCAGAGAGCTTGCCAAACCCTGAAGCATTTCGTACAGATAAAAGCCAATAGTGTCCTTTTGCTCTTGGCTCCTGTACTTAGCTTCACCTGCCCAATAGATGTAAGAATAAGCTTATTTTCATTGAAAACATATTTGAATTGAACTAAGAGTCTTCTCTGCTCTTACTGTTGTGACAATGTGTATTGCAGGGATCTCGGCATGAACTTCAGGAGAAATTTGAGTCTAAGACGTGTACAGCAAGATGGATATACTTGTATTGCTTTTAGACCTGGATTTCAGAAGTGTCAGGTTAAAATTTCCTGTGATCCCTTGAAGAATGGGTGTTTAAAATGTCTCTTTCTCTCGTGTTTGAATGGAAGCAATGTGCTTACTTTGATGTGAAGATGAGCAGGTAGCGCGTTTCCTGCCATGTGTCCTCCTGCACTGTCTAAAGACTGAAACACGTCCTTCATCTATGACTTCCCCTTATGCTGTTATTTGTGATCACAGTGTGGTTTTGACTATGCTGGTCAGATCCCAAGGTTTGGACTTGAGAGGCTGAAGTGGTTGGAGCAGTGTGATCTCCCCTGGAGTTGTACAGGACACCTGTCACTTGGTGTAGTAGCAGTGCCCTTCTGTGGTAGGTGTTATGTGTATTCTGAGATCCGGTGTCCTGAGAAGAGTTGAAAAAGTTAAACATGACGACCTGCTCAGTGTTTAAGTGGCTAAGATCACTCAGTACTCCTGATAGCGTATATATAGTTTCTGTTCTTGTTGATCATAAGTACTTTTCAGTCTGTTGAGAAGCAGTTTTTTGCATGTGCTCGATCATATGTACAATATCATGAAGTCCCTTTATTCAGACCAGTAGTAAGTTTACATCTGTGCTTCACCATTGATTACAGGGTTAGGAATATTGCAACAGCCCCAGTAAAGACCAGAGCAAGCACATTTTTCCTGAGGGAGTAGACTTCTGAAAGCAGCAGTTAGATTCTTCAGGACATAGCTTTTACCTCAGAAGAGGTATAGACTCCTTTCCTGCCTCTAATACCAAACCTAATTATGCACTACTGTACTTAATGATGCATTACTGTGTTGGGTAGGGAAGGTATTACATTCCCTGTTGTGGAGCTTGACAAGGTTTATGTTGACTAGTATTATAATTATTTTCAGCCAAGTAAGGGAGTACTTATTTCCAGACTGATGCAGTGGTATCTGAAAGCAGATTCTGAATCTCTATTCTTAATCATATAATGTTCTAATTTCTTTTTGTTTGTTGGTACAGCTTTAAGTGAGTGTAGTGCTAGAAGCAATATAGGACTGATTGCCTGTTCCATCTTCTTTTCTTGAAACAAAGATTAATCCATGGCTGAAGCATTATTTTGAGGGGAAGACAAAATGTAACACAGGATTGTTTGTGCTGTGGAGTGCATATTGTTGCCAACTATGTGTTATGTAGGGCAGAACAATCATGTTGTTGGAGAAGATGGAATTCAGGCCTCAATTAGAGGCTGTGTGAGCCAGTGGGTGATGTTCAAGGTTCTTTGCTGTGCACAGGTGCAGTCAGGTGCACATCCATCAGCGTGGATAGAGGAGCTCGGCACAGGAGAGGAACAGGTTGGAGAGAGTCCTGCAGGCTGCCAGCTGGAGCACCCTTACCTGTGGGAAACTCTTCAGTGCTCCTTCTCTTTTACATTATCGTGGCTATAGTCAGGCTTAAAGTGCCAAAGATTGATTGTTCAAAATTTCTACCAATAACATCATAGTAACAAAAACAAAACAAAAAAAAAAAAGGCAGAATGAATTACTGTTTCTCTGGTGCCTCTCACCGTGAGCCTCTGAGTTGTGTCCAAGGTTTAGGTGTCTTTTACTGAGAATTGAAGGACCAATTTTAGCATCATCGCTGTGTCCAAGAGGCTCCAGCAATATCTAAAAGTGCAGGAGTGAATGACAGAACTAACTAAACACTTAACTTACTAATGCTGCCCGTTGACTGTTATGCCCTACAGGTCTCCACTACACAGTGCCAAAGAGCTTTTCTCCTACCATCTTTTAGCAGTCAACAATCTTCAGCCACATAAAAACCAGACTTAGCAATAGCAAGATGGTCCTCATGGTTCTTAATCAAGTGGGCATGGCATGAAAGGAATCCTGTGTCTGTAGAGCTCTGTAGAGCCTTTGCTATCATAGAAGTGGTTCTTAACTTCTGAAGCTGCCTGCTTTCAGCTAAGGAGGCCTCTTGTGAAAATATCTCTGTTCTGAAATCATATTCGTAGACAAAGCATCATGTGTGTCAGGAACTACAGAGGTTGTGTTTTTTTTAATATTTGAATAAGTTGGAATCTGTGAGCTCTGCAACAACTATGGCAAAATGCAGGCTGAAATATAATTTATGCTTGCTTTACAATCTACAACTTTTTCAGTCTTGATTTTTTGGTGCTGCGCAAAGCAGAAATCTCCCAGCACCTAATTGCAAATGTTCAAGGAGAGGTTCATGTTATTTTACTGACAGTAAATAGTGACAGGCCAAAGGGATGTCTGTTGTCCTCCTGCACCAACTGTGAGTCTGACCCACAGTCAAGCAGTTTTCTTACTCAATATAAAAAGAAGACATTTTAGTCTCATGTTCCCCGTGCTCACTTGAAGCTGTCAAATTTATCCTACCCTTTCATCTTTCCAGTGAAGTGTGACAACACAGCTTAAAAGTGTCAAAGGTTGTAGCTTTTTTTAAGAGTATCTGTTTTCATCTCTCAAGAGGTTATTTAAAAAACTAGTAACAACCCTGAGAATAGATAGAAAGGGAACACTTGTACAAAAGCAATTGCTGTAAAAACGATAACAAAACCCACCATTATTTGTGTGATCCAGGATAGGGTGGGAGGGGAAGTGAAAAGATGCATATTCTCCCCTCTATTTTTCTCCTATCTTTTTCTAAGTGAGAAGTTTCTGTATCTGCAACCATGACCCCAAAGGGAAAAAATGGATTAGAGTGAGATATCACATTGCAGAAAATTAGTGTTGCAGTTGTCTCTGTACACAGACAGAACCTTGGGTTTGAGTCATGCCAAGTCTGGCTTCTCACCCAGTAGATTGTATGTCACTGCACATGTCCATGCCAGTCTTTAATGCACTTGGCAGTGAAATCTAGGGATTGGATTCTCACACATTACCAAGAAGCTTAAACCCATATCATTCATGACTGCAACTATATTTAGGAACTTTCTGCAGTCAGGAATACTTGAGGAGAAGTATCTGTCTGGTTCACTGTTGGGCTTTACAATGATTCTGCTAATACTGGGTACTCCCGTTGTTTGGCTTCAAGCAGTGAACTGAAAGTATGCCCTATAATGAATAAAACTTAGCTGGAAAGAATTCTTTTGTTCTTACATGGGTTTGTTGTCATCTCCTGAAATTTTATTCATTTCCTTTTGGAAATGTCTACAACAATCAAAGCTTGATATGGTTGCCAGCCATTTGGTTTAAATAAACAGCTGTATTGATTTACAGAGATGCTGGGCCCTGTGCCAGCTTTTTCTTTGCATTACTAGAGAGTCCGAAAGGTCCCTGGCACAGTGTGCCCTTGGCTAAGCTCTCTCTTGTCTGCTACATCCTACTGTATTCAGTTTCTTTCTACATGTGAAAGAGAACTGGACATTAAGAATGTAACAATTTATGGTGTGGAAACTGGAAGTAGCCAGCTAGCTCTTGGCTTAGTTCTTTTCATCCCAAACCCACATGTTTCTCAGCCCCTCTGGGAATCTCAGCATTTCCTTTTAAGCTGCTTTAAACATGATTCTGCTTCTCCATCTCTGCTTTTTATATTTTAGAAAGAAATTCCCTGGAAAATGGCTTTCTTGGAAACATTTACTTTTGGAGACTTTACTAGAGCAGAAAATATAAGTAGAATGGAAAGCACTGACTATAGGTTTTATACATTTGTCCTTTAACAGGCTATTTTGACACTGGAAGTAGTATAGCTGAGGCAAAATAGGCTGTAAAATCAAATTTAAAAGCTGGCTAAATACCTAAGCTGTGGTTTTTGAGTTAATCTTGTACCTCTGTGGCAACAGTGCTACCAAGCTAGCTCAGATTTGTTTGTGGGAATGATGGCAGATAGCCCAGAGTCTTCCTCTCTACCAGAGAGGCAGTGTCCTTTTTGTGCATCAAACAAGATGTCCCAGGAATGGCCTGATAATCTCTGAGGCCCCTTAGCTCTTTAAAGCGTGGTCACTGGGGAATAAGCCATCTGGTTTTAAACTTAGGTGGCCATCAAAAAGGTCCGGCACGTGAGTGCTGCTATGGAAGATCTAGATTTTAATTTCTTGTGCTTGTTGAGAGTCAGATTGACTGAAGGCAGAAAGTACCAGCTGTTCCATTTAGTGGCAACTGCCTCTCTAGGAAACCAGTAATGTGGCTTGTGATAAATGCTGGGATACAAATGTGATCATCATTTAGAACTTCCAGTAAATTCAGACTAACATATAACCAGGTAGGAAAAAGAAACATAAGACTCTTAATTCCAGTGGCTTGTGATCAGCAGAGAGAATTAATCTCAGATTGCTGAGTTTTGTGATCAGTTGATATGGCAGTTAGAACTTTTTTCACCTTACTCTTCTGGACTTTGATCTTATCAAACTCTTCAGGTCTGCAGGCCTGGGCACTCTGCAGAACCTTGCAGCATCTCCAGAAGCAACAGTGGTTAAAGCAGCAGCTCCCTTTGGGGTTCTTTCAGCTCATCCAGAAGTTGATTTTTGGAGGTAGACTGTGCTGTTTGCTACTCTGACAATGGAAACCCTTAGTCCAGTAGGCGTGGTGACCTGTTTTCAAATTTCTTCTGACACCAAACTGTGATTATTAAAAAAAAGAAGAAAGTTGCTCTGCTAGCCTTGAAAGTTTTCCAGGGTCTAGGTTAGCATTCCCTGGCTTCTTGTTCTTGAGTCACTGCAAATTTATCCATACGTGGAAGAGAGCAGGATGTGTCAGAGGAGTGGTCTTGTCCTTTGCAGTTGTGTTCTAGGCCTTACTTCATGTCTCTTCCATATAAAAATGTGGAGCAATATATTGAATCAGTCTGTTGATGCTGCAACCTTAAGGTGTTTTGTTTTTTCAGCTCTGGATTTGTACAGATTTTGTTTCAGTGTCTTGGTTGTATACATGTAAATTTTGCCTTCTGCTTTGCATGTAGATCTCATGAGGAAGACAGCCAGTAGGCCTCATGTATATATTAGATATTTCTAAAGGAGCTTTCTGGTTGATCTGATAAACAGCACATTCCTCAGAGAACAGCAAAGGCCTGCAGGGAACTCTTTGACATCCCTGACCTTTGTTGAGGTGTTACAGAGCAAGCTAAGGTCATTCCAGAGGTTATGTTTTGATCCTCTGTTTCTTTAGGTCAGCATTAAGTGGAGGGGATTAAGGGATTTTTAGTAGTCTGTGTGAGGGCTCCACTGCTGGTGATAGCCTCGAAAAAAATGTTTGTCATTCCCACTGCTTGCTGTGGGAAACTCACAGGACCCCTGCATCAAGTGCTGGGATTTCTAGAGAGTCTTAAGCAAGAAAGAGCCTGAGGCAAGATATATCTTTCTTACCTAGCTGTGACATTTCTACAGCAGATGCTGTTTTACAGCTTTTTGATTGATTTCTCCTACAATCTTAACTCTAGATTTAGGCAGAGGGAGGAGGGTGGGAAGAAAGTAAGCATTTTGTCTTTCTCTTGGTTTTGCTCATGTTAAATTTAATTTCTAGCTGTTTAGATCACAATACTTAGAGGAAAAGTTGCTTGCCTTATAATTTGCTGTTTGTCCCCAAACCCTGTATTAATTAACTAGCTCATGCATTCATATGCTTAAGTCATTTTACTCAACCTAGTGGTGTTAAAAAGTGACATCAAAGTGTGGGTGTGGCTTGAGGGAAATCAATGCAGTGAAAACGGGATTCTCCTGGGGCAAGCTGCAAGTCCCAGCTCTGGCACTGTTCACTTTGTGCTGTCATCTGGGTGTGAAACCTCCTGCTCCCTCTTTGGAAATTCAGCCTGTGCTAAGCAAAGGATGCACCCACACAGAGTGAGGCAATGTGGCCACAGGAAGGCTGCACTCCTCCACGTACATTCGTGGTGCTCAGAAACAAGGTTTATTAGCTGGTGTGGTTCAGGACTGTGCAGGTTTTTCCACTTCCAAGATCTGAACTGGCTTTTGTTTTCATAAAACAGTGTATCACACAGTCCATAGCCAAAAGGCACTAGAGGTTGAACCTTTTAACGATTCTATCAGGATTTTAAACACACACATTTTTGTAGCTTCTATTTTGAACAAAATACCCAGTTCTTTTATAGAGCTATCCATGCCTGGAGGTCTCCAAGTGCTTTCAGATTATCAGCAAAATTCTCCATTATTGTATCCTTTATCTGTCATCTTCCTCTGCTTGACTTACCTGTAGTGTCTCCCAGTGGGTGACAGTACTGCAGTCAACATCAAAGCACTCTTCATTGTCTTTGCTCTGCACTATACTTACACATCCGAAGTATGATCAGAAATCTTCTGAATGAATTCTGCCTACCAAAGTCTGTCATTAAAGACAACAACAGTATGGCATAAAAGTTTCTGAATCCCAGAAGAGAATTTGTATGTGAATATTTGGTGAAGAGAAAGGTTCTGATTAGGTTTTTAACATATTGTGACTTCCTGATTTTGTATCTTGTATTACTCAAACCATCAGTTACTAATAGCTATTTGTCACAAAACCCCAGTGATATTTCAAGGAATTGATTGTATTGCTTGAAAATATGGTACAGCCCCAAAACAACCAAAAGGAAACAGGTTTGTATTGCAAGACACAGACAGTGGAACCTGTCTGATTCACAGATGGGAGGGTCATTCTTGTCTTTCATTGCTAGTTGTGTTACAGAACTGGTTTCTTCCATCAGGAACTTATAATAAGATAATCTAATTACAAATAATTTTGTTCACCAGACAGTTTTCGTTTGGGAATAATCTAATCCTTTTCTCAAAAATTTATCACCTCAAATGCAGCCTATACTTGATCTCCTAGGACTTCTTCATTAGTGCTTCTTCCCTGGGTTTCTCTTTCTTACTCTTGATGATTGTTCCAGAAGAATAATCTTTCACTCTTTTAATGTCCTCCCATTGTGAAAACCTATCACTTTAAAGATATAATTCTCTTGTGCTTTCCAGAAGCACAAGTATTTGAAAGAATACTTGTATTTTTTAAAAAAGAAGTTAGTAGGAATGAAGGCTAGAAGATGTTATTAGAGGCCTATGCTGTTCCCCATCACTGCAGAATGTGAACATATTCCATGTAAAATAGCACGGCCATTGTGGAGTATCTGTGACCTTCAGAATGTGTTCTGTCTCATCTTTTCACTTAATTAGAAATGGAAAATAAAATTAATATAATAAATTGCTGGCTTTTGCAGATGTATGATTATTGTATTGAGTTCTTGCCTTTTAAAAAACAGCATTGCATCTACTGGCATGATGTGATCCAAGAATACTGTTCCATAACTGTTGTTTCTTTCCACATCTCCAAGGCAATGTGCAGGTTGCTGTTGCAGAAAACACAGCCCTTACTGCTGACCATTACCACATCTGCTCCAGCATTGCAGCACTGAAAGTGTGAAGTGTGGGATCAGGTCACTCTGCCTTCTCAGATGGATGGCTGGCACCTCATCCACAGGTTTGCCTTCATATTTTCTCTTTTTTTTAAATTTATTTTTCAATTTCCCTCTCTCATTATTTCAAAATTAAGCCACATGAAACCTGCCCCCAAAAATCCATCTGCTGACCAGAGCTGTTAAATGCTGGTGCCAGAGAAATGAGTCTGGCCTGCCTGGACTAATTAAGTTGGCCAAGGCACTTGAGACAAGCTCAAAGAGTCACAGTGGGAAAGGGAGAGAGAAACACCAATTTCTTATATGCAAGTATTAAAGGAAACCAGCTGCTCCAAAATACCCTTGGTTAGTGAATGTCTCCACAGGCAGTCTGCTAAGGGAGCAGTATCTGGAGCTTAGTAAAGCTGACTTTTTAAAAAGCAGTACTTGAAAAACAGAAGGATCCATTTTATTTTTTCTTAATCCACTCCCCCTTTGTAGTAATTTACTTTCACTCTAGCTTC